>SNQJ01S0141896.1:18994-43758 GCA_010110895.2 Picea sitchensis | reverse complement strand
ATGCAGGTTGAAGAAAGCCTTGTATGGACAAACGCAGGCACCTCGTGCATGGTATGAGAAGATTGATGGGTACTTGATGAGTTTGGGCTTGAACAAGAGTGTTTCTGATCTTAACCTATAATACCACATTGTTGGTGACGAGTTCCTGATTTTGGTCCTATATGTTGATGACCTATTCCTCATCGGTTTAGAAATTCTTATTGTTGAATGCAATCGTGCAATGACTTCTGAATTCGAGATGAAAGACCTCGGTATGATGCACTACTTCTTATGACTAGAAGTATGGCAGAGGACTAATGAGATTTTCCTTTGTCAAGTAATATATACAGTTGAGATATTAAAGAAATTTGGGATGACAGACTGCAAGTCCATGCCTACACCGATGGTGATGAATCCGAAGAAGATGAATGAGACTTCTTCTAATTCAGGCAAGATTGATCCACATCTTTACAGACAACTGATTGGATCATTGATGTATTTGGTTAACACCAGGCCTGATATATGCTATGCAGTGAGTGTACTCAGTCAGTTTATGAGTCAGTCGAGACAGACACACTAGATAGCAGCGAAGCATGTGTTGAGATATCTATGAGACATAGTTGGTTATGGCCTAAGATATGCCTCCGGTGTAGACATAAGATTGTAGGGATATGCTGATGCAGATTGGGCAAGGAGCGCAATGGACCGGAAAAGCACCTCTAGTTGTTGTTTTACTTTGGGATCTGCCATGGTTTCCTGGTGCAGCAGGAAACAAACTTCCGTGGCTTTGAGTACCACATAAGCAGAGTATATTGCATTATGTGTGGAAGTCCACGAATCAGTGTGGTTTTGCAAGCTCCTTGCAGACTTATTTGAACATGAGATGGATTCCACCATTATCCATTGCGATAACCAGAGCTATGTGAAGCTCTCAGAGAATCTTGTGTTTCATGATAAATCAAAACACATTGAGATTAAATACCATTACATTAGAGATATGGTGCAGAGAAAAGCAGTACATGTGTAGTACCTTTCTACGCACGAGCAAGTTGCAGATGTCTTCACCAAACCGCTTGCCAGGATTAAGTTTGAGTACTTCAGTGAGAGACTTGGCCTAGTGGAGAATGCCTCCCTAGCTGAGAGGGAGTGTTGTTGATTGCAACTTCATGAGATATTATCCAAGTTGTTCCCCTCTAGACTAAGTTGAGACGATTTGTGAGAGAGCCCATGTGATGGGTGTGTCATAATCCTCTCGACTGAGTTGAGATGATGTGTGGTCTCTTGTCGTGCTCCTCTGCACTGAGTTAAGAAGACTTGAGATGGTCTCTTGTTAGACTCCTATAGACTTAGTGGAGTCGACTTGAGATGGCTCTCCATATGGTACTCCTATGAACTTAGTTGAGTTGATCTGTTGAGAGTGACGTCCTTGTGGCTAAGCACAGGGTGTCCCTAATAGCAAAGCACTAGAAGATGTGTGAGACCCTTGTTGTATTATTATTAATATTATTAAGTGGGTGAGACCCTCCACTTCTAAATTCTATTATTATTAAGTGGGTTTGAATTTTTATTATTAAGTTGGGTGAGGTGTCCAACCCGGTTAGATTGTTTGGTGGTTTTTTATTTTCAAGGAAGGTGGGATTGTAGAGTCTTTTTTTAATTATGTTCACAATGAACGGACCATCTTAAATATTTTATCTTTAATTTAAATAGTTTTAAATGTTCATAGGAAGTTGACCATCTTCAATATTTTATCTTTATTAATTTAAATAATTTTTAAATGTTCAAACGAAGCTTCTCGATGAACTTGTTTTTAATGTCTATCCTAGAGTATTGAGTGTGGGGCAAGGTGTTCAACCCGGGTTAGGTAGTCAGTGGCTTTTTATTTTCAAGGGAAATTGCGATTTGTGGAGTCTTGTTTAAATATGTGCTTGTCTTTATGGTTTGGTTTACCCTCAGAAAGTGGTTTTGTTGTTCCTTCCAAGATGATCGGTAAATCCACGGTATTTCTATACATGCTCCACTTCAAGCTGGTTAGTGTCACAGAAGAAAAATAGAGGGTCAGAAAGTTACTTATTCAATTAAAAATAGTTATAATAATAATAAAATAAAATAAATAAGACGAATTGAAACAACTGATACATCTATATAATGATGGAGTTGCACGTTATGATTAAAAGGTTAAACTTAAAAATAGTACTCGAGTACGGTAAGCATTTTTCTGCTTCGTTTACCTCGAAAACTCGAGCAGGAGTTTTACCTACCCGCAACAACTTTACCTGATACATGACCACCGAACGCCTTCACACGAACAACAACTCTCATCCTGCAACTCACAAACCGACGTTTAAAATAAATAAAATAAAAAGTTGCAATAAAAATTAAACTAGAAACCTGATGTTGTGTATTCTTGAAACGACGTTCGACGAAACGGAATACAATTCGTTTAAAGGATGAGAACCGGTACATAATATGTTTTCTCTAATATATGTCTTCTATAATATTTCCCTGCACATAATGAGGGTGGGGGTGCAGAGTGATATTAGAGAAGAAATAATATGTTTTCTCTAATATTACCCCCCACCCTCAAAATGTTTTCTCTAATATTACCTCCCACCTTCATTACACCCTCATTATCTATAATATTTCCCTGCACATAATGAGGGTGGGGGTGCAGAGTGATATTAGAGAAGAAATAATATGTTTTCTAATATTACCCCCCCACCCCTCAAAATGTTTTCTCTAATATTACTCCCTCCCCACCCTCATTGGCTAATCTCATATATGAGGGTGTGGTGGGGGTTAATATTAGAGAAGACATATTATAAGCCTCTAATAGTTAGTTCCCGACCCCCACCCTCATTATATGTTTTTATGAAGGTGGGGGTGGAGGTCAGGGTGGTCGCCGCATCATTAGAGAAGACATAAGAAATCTAATATTACCCCCCAACTTCACCCTCATAGTCTAATATTACTCCCCACCCGCACTCATAATGAGAGTGAGGGTGAGGGTGGGGTGCATGACAATATTAGAGAAAACACATTATGTCTTCTAATATTACCCCACCCCAAATATGATTGCAACTCAAAACTATCAAAAAATCTATGAATATATTTGTGTATGTCATTTTGACAATCACCTCACACATATATACATGTGTGTGTGATTGTCAAAATGACAAAATTCTATTATATAAGTAAAACTATCAAAACAAAGTGTTTGAAAAGTCCAATCGTAATTACCATCCACATGTAAAACTAACACAAATGTAACTTATTTGATAACACAAATATCATTTTCTAGATCGTTTATTCTCAAGTTTTTCTTATTCAAAAGAGGAACATAGATTATGAGGCTAAAAGAGATATTTTCATACATAACAAACAAAGAAAAAAAATCATATAATAGGGAATAAATATAAATTTCAAAAAGAAGCATGGAATAACAATGAGTTCTAATAAAAAAAGATTTCATAGATCAAAGCATACATTAATTGTGATTATGTATTAATACAAAAAGTAATACCAAATAAAAATGGATTGGATCAATTGCTAACTAATTTAGAATTACAATAACGAGATGCTTACAGATTCTTAATTAACTAATCCTCGTTCCTAAATAACTAGTCATTACATTTTATCATTGGTTCCTAAATAATTAGTCATTATATCCAATGCCCTCATAAATGGTAAATGAGTTTCATGGGATATATGAATTTGTTCTTTTTTAATGAGAATGTGTATCACATTCTTTCTTCTTTAAAATATGTGGTATATTGATTTAAATTTCTCCTTGGGCTTGTTGTGATAGATGAGAGGTATTCATATTTTGTGAGCAACATCTAGGGCCATGTAGTCTGGAAAAAATGGGTGCAAATTAGAGATCGTCAATGTAACAAAAGAGACAATACATAAGCTAAAAGTTGGATGATATATTTTAAAATTGGATTCAATCCTTTCTTCACTAAAGTAGGGAACAATGACTCTTGCATGCTCTCTTATTGACCTTTGGTCGTTGCTATCCATCATTACACCCCACTCTAGTGCAATTGAGAGAAGAATCCTTTGTTGATTTCAATTCAAGTAAGTGGTATCTAATTTTCTTGTACTTGAACCCCTATGTAGTTAGAATTCATTCTCATTGCATTATAGAAATCAAGATTCACCATTTTCTTCCCTTTTATACTAGTATTGGAGTTCTTGTGTAGGTCCCTCAATTCTCATAATTCATGATAAACTGTGTGATAATAGGATACAAAGTAACATATCCAATGTTTTTTTACTATTTATGTTGAAGTGATTGAAATGTGATTCCCATGCACAAGGCTTGTCATTGAAAGAAGCGCCCCTAAAATTTCCATAATTTATGCATTCATTGACATTATGTGGCTCCATGCACATGAGAAAACACTATAATGTGTGACATATCCACATTATTCATGGATATTGTGTCTTCTCCAAGTGGATAACCCACAACAATGGCAACATCCTGCAAAGTGTGAAGCTCAAAATTGCACTAGTGATATGCCTTCCTAAAACTCCTGACAAACCACAATGGAAATGACAATATCATGTGCTATGAAAATTGAAACAACAATAACCAAACACTATGTCTGATCCCCACTTTGTTACCTTAACTTGTGTATGATGCACTACATAATGGGAGTCTTCAGGAACACTCAACAATGATCTATAATAAGCCCACTATTGTTTGGGTAAATTGAGGTTTGCTTTGCCAAGGAAGATAAATAGTTGGTTTTGTATGCACACACAAAATGAGGAATACTTCACTTAGAACATAGAACCCTCAACATCAACCATTGATTTGTGCATAGTATGGGTGAATGCAAGCCAATGATGGTCTCTCATGATGCGTTGGTGGCAATGAAACCCTGGAAAAACAACAATTTGTTAAATTCGAGGGATTACTCAAGGTACTTTTACAATGAATTTGAATATGTAAGAATATGAAACATAGGAAATTGAATTAGCTTTCCAAATATACAACTTTAGTTCATAGAAATCTCAGAAGAACTGCGGTCAAATTTGCCTTTTCTTAACATTGGTATAAGTTTTTCCAACAAAATAAGGTACATACCATTTGTGCAAGTTGAGTAACTTAACGATGTAATTTAATTCCAAAACTTGTATACTTTTAGAGAACCCATTTTTCTTGTTCCATGAATTTTTTGGAAATTTATAATATTAATTTTATATTTTAAAAAATTATCAAAGTCAACATATCCCCAAAATTACAACGTCTTTTGTCTCAGGATAAGAGGGTTTTAACATGATAAAAAAAAAATATATATTTTTAGGATCATAGATATCGGTCTCCTCTAGTAAGTGTATACAACCCATTCAAGAAAATGGCTTCAAAAAAGATACAAATGTAAATAAGAGAGGTGTGTGTTCTAGGATTTTGATATATATCAAGATTAAATTAGATTAAAAATAGCAAACATTATTAATTTAAAAAAATAATGTATATTTGGAATCTACACAACCAACTCTATCTATGTTTTCAGTTTCATCATTCAGAATCAATTGTGTAGCTCAGAGAAAAAATAACGGCCAAAAAATAGATTTATTGAGAGGAATTCATAAAAAATGGTGGTTTTTATGTATTAAACAGACCAAACCACTAGGTTTGTTATCTCGAACTTCCTAAATCTGAGGAAACCAACTCAGCAAAAACATATGCTAGATTTGTCACTCACCAAAAAAATTGAAATTCAAATAACGAGCATTACTATTAGCAACAAGAATGCAAGCAAGTGTTCATGTTAACACAAATTACTTTCTCTCTCTCTCTCTCTCTCTCTTCTTCTCTCTCTCTCTCTATCTCTTTTCAAGCTCATTCTTCCCCTCTCTCTATCTACCTCTCTATATTCCCCCCTTCCATTTCATCTACCTCTCTATATTCTCCCTCTTCCCATTTCTCCTTAGGTTCCTTTTCCTCACTCTCTCTCCCATTATTCTGATCTCTCTCTCTCTCTTCTCTCTCTCTCTCTTAGAGGCCTACCTCTCCTCTCCCCATCCCTTCTCTTTTTCCCATATATCACTCTTTCGACAAACTCTCTCTCTCAATCATTCACTCACTCTACCCCTCCTCTCCTCCCTCCATATCTACCCATGTCTCTTTTCTCTCATTTTGATGACTTCTCTCTCTCTCACTAACTCTCACTCATTTTCTCTATACCCCCTCCCTTTCTTCTCTCCCCTATCCTCCTTTCTATCTCCTCTCCCTTCCTCTGCCTCTCCCCTCTAGTTCTCTCACCCTCCCCTTCTTCTTCTTCTCTCTCTCCCTCACCTTCTTGACACTCTCTCTCTCCCTCCTTCTTTCCCTTCCTTCCCCTTCCCTCTTCCCTCATACCCCTTCTCTCTCTCTCTCTTCTTCTCTCTCTCTAATTCTTTACTCTCCATATCTCTCCTCCCTCCTGTCACCTTCTCCCCCTTCTATCTTGCCTCCCATCCCACTATCTCTCTATCTTCTTCTCCACCCTCTCTCCTGCTCTTCCCATTTCTTCTTCTTCTTCTTCTCTCCTTTTTTTTTTTTTTTTTTTTTTTTTTTTTTTTTTCTCTCTCTCTCTATTTCCTTTTGTCTCTCCCTTCCTTTTATCTTTCTCTCTCCTCCTCCCTCCTTTATATCCCTCTCTCTCCTTCCCCACTATCTTCTCTCCCTCCCTCACTCCACCCCCTCTTCCCCCCCAGACCCTTTCCCTTCTTATCCTGATCTCCTCCCTCCCTCCCCCATCCCCATCCTCCTATGGGATTCCATCCAACTCCTCAAGAGAGAGACTGAAAAGAGCATGATAGAGGAGATAGGGGACAACGAGGGGAGAGAGGGGCGGATGAGAGAGAGAGAAGACTTGAGAGAGCGACAAAGAGAGAGAGGGGAGTAGAGGGGGAGTGTGCAGAGAGAGAGAGAGAGAGAGAGAGCGAGCGAGAGCGAGGAGAGAGAGAGAGAGATGGGAACGCGGAGGAGGAGAGGATATCGAGGAGGCCCAGAGAGGGAGATAGGGTAGGAACAATGAGGCATAGAGGGAGCAAAAGAGGAGACTCTAGACGATATGAGAGGGGGCAGAGAACAAACAGGAGGAGAGAGGGGGAGGAGGCAGAGAGAGAGAGAGAGAGAGAGAGAGAGAGAGAGAGGTATATATATATATAGAGAAAGAGAGAGAGAGAGAGAGAGAGAGAGAGAGAGAGAGATGGGTAAATGAGGATGGAGGGAGAGAAGGGGAGAGAATGATATGCAGAGGAGATGGAGATAGAGAGGGATGAGGTAGGGAGGGAGGGAGAGAGAGGCAAAAGCAGAGGGAGAGTAAGGGACAGAGAGAGTGAAACAAGGAGAAAGGGAGAGAGGTGAAAAGGGGGGTCAGAGAGATCAAGATGTGAGTAAAAGGAGAGAGAGAGAGAGATGGATGGGAGGATACAAGGAGTTATAGAGAGATAAGGAGAGAGAGGTGTAAATAACCAAGGTGGGGAGAAAGGGGAAGGAGAGGGATATGGAGAGGCAAAGAGGAGAGAAAACAGAGTGAAGGAAGGAAAATGGAGGGAGGGAGAGGAAGAAAAAAAAAAAAAAAAAAAAAGAACGGGAGAGAGAGAAAGAGAGGAAGGAAAGAAAGGTAAAGAGAGATATGGGGAATAGTTAGAGATACAAAGGGAAAAAGAGGAGAGAGGAACAATGGGCAGAGGGAGAGAGATAGAGGAGAGGAGGACAGAAAGAGTGAGAAAGGAGAAGCGAGAGAGAGAGTGGGGCAGGAAGAGTGAGAGAGAGAGAGGGAGGGGGTGAGTAGGATAGTGAGAGAGAGATGGGGAGAATAGAGGAGAGAGAGAGAGAGAGAAAGGGGGGAAGAGATTGATAGATAAATAGAGAGGGAGAGGGAGGGAGATATGGGGTAGAGAGGAGTTAAAGAGATATAGGAAGAGGAGAGGTAAAGAGAGAGGGAAGGGAGAGAGAGAGAATGAGGGAATGCAAGAGTAGCCAGAGAGAGTGGGGAGAGAAGGGAAAAGAGGCAGAGAGGGAAGGGAGGGGGAGAGTGGGGAGAGAAAAGAGGGGAGAAAATAGGAGAGAGAGGGGGATGATGAGGTAGAGAGAGAAGGTAAGGAGACAAGAATCCAGGGGATAGGGGAGGAGAGGGAGGGAGAGAGAGAGGGGAGAGTGGGGGCGAATGATGAGGTTGTGAGATAGGGTAAGGAGACAAGAAGAGAGGGGAAAAGGGGAAGAGAGGGAGGAGAGGGAGAGGGAGAGAGAGGGGGAGACAAATGAGGAGAGAGGGGGAGAGAGAGGTTGAGAGGGGGGTAGAGGATATTTAATGTTAATAGGAAAACATGTTCTTGTTCCTAATAACACACACACATGCTTTAGGAACATGTGCATGTTATTTTTATTTCATTTTTTTAGGAACATGCACACATTTTAGGAATGTGCATGCACTTTAGTGCGCATGCATTCTTGGAATGTGCATGCGTTCTTGGGAACGTGTCTTTGTGTCTTGTTGAGTGGAGGTTCGGGGTTTTCCAAAACTATCACATCAGGGAATGTGCATGTTCCTAGAAACGTGCACGCGTTCCCTCTAGTGTATGTTCCTTCTCACCACGCTAAGCACTTTATCATCCACCAACTTTGTGAACTCACCCATATACGAAATGGAATGTGGAGATGCCAACAATGCCAGTGGAGACTTGATTGTGGGTGGAGAACCATGCATGTCTAGTCATTGTAATGGAGACATGAGAGGTGGATTCAGGACAACTGGGTGAACAATGGAAGACACTAGATCTATATCAGAGAGGAATGTCATTGGTGCCAGAGCAAGTGTTGGGGGGTTAGTGTTGATTAGAGCCATCACCAATCACTACAAGTAGATTTGATTCAAAAAGGAACCAGGAAGAAGAGAAAGACACAGTCCCTCATACATATATTTTCAATAGCCTTCTACAAAAATTTAGAAAATGAAAGTTTTCAATGTTTTCAACACTACAACAATTGGGGTTATCCAAAATCCTCAACATTAGCTTTTAGTAGAAATGTTTCTTCGAGGTAAGAATTGTTTTAGTTTCAAATTTTATATTTAAATTCGTCATTACAACCAAGCCATCCACTTGAATTTTTTTGTTACATTGCAACCCTCTTTCTATTCGCCCCCAACTTGCATTTGGTTTCTTGTTGATTCATTGTTCATGGATCTCCTCAATCTTTCTTAGAACTTGGAACAAATTTTGGGTTGGAGTGTTTCTCCATTCACAGTTTCACTCAAGTAATAAATTATCCACAATGATGGCCACTTTGAAAACAAATACATAGAGATATGTATGGCCATGACCACCACCACTGTTTTGGGGAACTCTTATAGGGACATTGTTGCTGTTGGGAACTTTGGGCTCGAGGTCAGGAAGACGAAGGATTCTTGGAGCTAGGGATTCAGAGAGGTTGTTCCTAGTTGGTTGGGAGGTAAACATTTAGTTTGAGCAAATAGAAAGAACAAGAACAAGTGAACAAGTGGCTAAATCAACCAACCCGCAGGTCGAGGTATGTATTTTAACAAGTTGATATGTTGTTATTATGTTTTTGTTGTTATTATGATGTTGTTTTTATTATGTCTATTTAATTCTGTTGATTATTATGGTGGTATAAAGAAAATCATGAAAGAAAACCATGAACTAAATTGCAGTTATTTCAGTAGGAGATTATGAGATATTTATTATTTTATTGAGTCCCAAATAGTTAGTCTACAATGGTATCGTAGAGCCTATCAAACTGAAACCTACAGACCACCCACATAACTGCATAATCTCTTCCTAAACCCCCCAACCTACAGCCTAGAAACCCTTTATTTACAACCCTTAAAACCTATGAAGACTACCCATAAGAATCGCTAATATCCTATCACAAAAATAAATTATTTTATATATACAATGCATAGATCTTATTTACAGTTCTTATAGTTGAAGTTAAAAAAAATCTAGACATAGTCCAGAGGTTAAAAATTGGATATACAATTGTCTACCAAAATATTGTATTTTACAAAACAAAAACACATTTCAAATTGAAGCACTACGAGACGCCCCAAAATCACAGGAGTGATGAAAATGCTCTATGCACTACGCGGCCCCACTGATCTGATAGCTCTCATCCTCTCTTCCAGCATTATAATTTTTTCCACGATTTCTTTCCACATCGTCTCATGCTCTGCCCTAAACCATTTCAAGAGCATGAGCCCTGTCTCTATGAACTTCCTAGGTACAAATACAAGTAAACATAAAACAAGGGAAGCGTGAGAATGGTGAAAAGAGAGAAAACAAAGTAAAAGAAGGGGTAGAGTGAAACCTTCTTGTTGACAAAGTCTTCCCAGAGTCAAGCGAGCGATCTGTAGTGAGAGGAGCCTAGAAAAAGTGAGGGTGCGGTGTCAGAAGTCCATCGGGTTTCCTTGATGTACTCCAATATCCCCAGCGACCAAGCACCCAAGACCATAGCACCAAATGTCAGCACCCAAGACCAAGCCACCAAGCCACGAGGAAAGTCCATTGGGGGGCATAACTCTTGCACAACGCATCCGAGAACCAAGGGCGAGCACCAAGTCAGGGGGACTGGATCCCACAAGGAGTGTCCCTTTTTCTCAACGTGTCGTCCACAAACACCTCCGCACCATCTTCCCCCCACCCCCAAGACCGCCACCACCAATGCCTTCCAAACCTAGAAAAGAGAGAGTTATATAGGTCGCATACCAAGATCAGGTGCCCAAGCTATCAAGCATTGAAGCCAAGAGGAAGGAAACACATGGGATAAAGAGTGCATTACGTGTCCGAGGAGAGAGTATCCCACAAGGGGTAATAGACCATGAACAACGCATCCGAGATATCAAGCCCACAAGTAGAGGCGGCCATGGCCCGGCTGCCATGGTCCATCCGACAAGCCACGAAGGATAAAATAGGATGAGGTTGCTCATGTCGGCCATGGCTGTGCCTTTAGGCGGCTGGCCAGGGAGCCATGAGCCACGCTCAAAACTGCATAGAGGAGAAACCCTGAGTGAGAAAATGAAAAGAATAATCAGACAAATGAGCCTGGGATGTGCGACCTAGGGTTTTGGAGTTAGTCTTATCGCAAGAAGGGAGAGGAGACTAACACGTGGACCCCATGCAAGGCCCCATGCCCTCATATTGACAATGCATGGTTTATTTCTTTTTATTTTTTATAAAGTTGTTTTAAATCTTTATTTTTTTATTTTTATTATTTAGCTTAATTCTTTTTTTGTCTTTGTTTTTTATTTAAAATACACATGACATCTATTTATTTTATTAATTTATTAAAATAGTTTAAACTTAATTAAGTTTAAATTAATTTATATTAACGGTTAATCGTTATAATATATTATAAGGGTTAATTGACATTTATTTGATTAATGGTTAATAACCATACTTATTGTTAAAATATATATATATATATATATATATATATATATATATATATATATATATATATATATATATATATATATATGTTTAAAAAAATGGGGGGGGTTAAAATATATTATAAGGGTTAAACTTATAAGAATTATAATGATATTTTAATGAAAGAGTGATTAATTAATTAATGTTGATTGATTAATTAAAGAGAAGTGATCTATGTAAATTAATTCTAATGATTAATAAATTGATAATTTATGAGACTAAGTGTATTATAATTAATATTATAAGGGAGATTAATATGAGTGGTGCATATTGATAGTTTGATGCTTGATTATACACACAAGTTAGAGTAATTGATGATTACAGTGTAGCGCTAACATAACTAGCAAGGTGAGAGAGTTGCTAGGATTCATGAATGAAGTTACCAAGCTTAAAGGCTTTTGACCCTGACATTTAACCACTTACCTTATAGGAGTAATGTCTGTTTACAGAAAAGTATAAAGAACTTACGCCTAACCCTATGTTTGCAAGTATAAGTTTGAGAAAATGTGGAATGCCTTAAACTCTTCCTTGATAAGCATTTGGTTTGATGCAAATTCAGTTATTCAAGATGGTTAGGACTCAGGGAAATTGAAGCTGAGGGGCATCGTCACAAGGACCACCAACGTCGACACTGCCACCACCATCGCCTGAATTAGATCTCATTTTGCACTCCTTAGAGCCTATTAATGAGACATTAAAGGGACGCTAGTCAACAGATGTCGAAATGGAACCCCCACCATCTAGAGTGGGTGACCCTAAAGCGTCGAGGGACTCATAGGGAGGTCCTACACCAGGGGACATCTACAGAGAACTACATAAGATCAAACTCCCACAGTTTGTTGGGAGTCGTGAAAGTGAATGTGCAGAGGCCTTGTTGGAAGGAATGACATGATGTTTCACCTTAAGAGACTATGCTTCTGCATCAAAGGCGAAGATATCAATCTTTCAGTTGAGGGACAATGCCTTGAACTGCTGGGGTAACCTAGAGAGGTAGTTGCACCTTACCCTAGACATCGTCTCATGGGAGAATTTTGAGGAAAGGTTTTGGAGGAAATATTTTCCTGCATACTATGAGAAACAATAGGTAGGAGCATTTCATCCTCTAGTTCAAGGAAATAGGACCGTGGAAGAGAACAAAATCAGGTTCATGGAGTTAGTAAAATACGTCTCGTACATGGACACCGATCAATGACAGGAAGAACATTTTGTGTACAGGTTAAACCCTAAGATAAGGGCCATGGTACGAATGTGGAAACCATCATCAGTAGTTGAAGCAGTTGAAAATGCTTGTTACGCGGAGGAGCATATGATCTTAAACAGAGGTATCAGGTCAACCATTCCACATCATCCTGGATTCATGGGGAAGGCCCCTAGGACTTTCTCTAGGGGAGAAAGTTCTAGGCCACCTCCTTATGGATATAGAGCCGCTCCTAGAGCAATTAAATGGGTATTTCAATGGCAACAAGTGCAACATCCCACTCATCGTCAATGATGCAAGAAGGTCCATGACCTTCTCACGGAGCAAAAAGTAGGGGCAGGTGTTTCAAGGGAAGGAACTCATTTCAAAGACTGTCACAGGGTAGTGTGCAAGTTCCATATCGTGTTACTTGTTGGGGGTGTGGAGGACCTCATTACCAGCGTGATTGTCTAGAGTCACAAGTAGGCTTTGTGCATAGAGAAGGAAAGGCCCCGATGGGAAGAGTGAGTAGTAGCCACCAGATTTATGCAGCGGTTAACAACTTCCAGGCAGAGCATCAATCCACTATGGTGGAGTCGTCAGGTACACTAAATCATGCCAATGTTAAGATGTTATTTGATTCTGGTGCTACAGCTAGTTTCATCTCACCTTCTGCATTAGAAAAGCGTGGGTTAGCATCCTACGAGCACAATGACTTTAAACAAGTCGAGATGGCTTCGGGGGGAAAACAAGTGGTAGGACCTAGCATTGATAATTGTCTAGTAGATCTAGGAGTGTGTACTACTAGGTTGAAGGTGTACGTTATTTCTCTAGGAGCATATGACCTAATCATTGGAATGGACTGGTTAGAAGCCCATTGAGCTATGGTAGATTTTTTCATGAAAAGGGTTCTTTATCTTGACGATGAAGGAAGGTCAGTAGAGATCCACGGTGTACGGAGGAAGGTGTATCTACACTTTATATCAACTATGAAGGTTAAATGTTGTATCATGCAAGGTTTTCGATTATATGTAGTGGAAGTAGTCAATGAAAGGAAAGGACCCTCCTTGGATCAGTATTCAGTATTTTTGGAGTTTGACAATGTTTTTCTGAAAGAGTTTCTTGGGTTACCTCCTAAGAAGGAGATTGATTTTACCATTGAGATAAAACCCTATGTGGAGCCAATTTCCAAGACACCATATAGGATGATGGCGCCAGAACTTTGTGAGTTGCAGATGCAATTGAAGGAACTACTTGAATTAGGGCTAATAAGGCCTAGTGTCTCATCTTGGGGTGCACCAGTAATTTTTGTGAAGAATAAGGATGGTTCCTTACGACTATGTATAGATTACAGTGACTTGAACCATGCTACAGTGAAAAATAAGTACCCAATGCCACAAATAGATGACCTCTTTTATCAGATGAAAAGAGTAGGAGTTTTCTCAAAAATTGATCTACGATTAGGGTATCACCGGTTAAGAATTAATGAAGGCAATATTCCTAAAAATGTCTTTCAAACTCGATTTCGGCATTACGAGTTCTTTGTAGTAACTTTTTGTTTGACCAATACACCAATAGTATTCATGAGCCTCATGAATGGTGTATTTTGAAAGTACTTAAACCACTTTGTATAGGTCTTTCTGGATGATATCCTCATCTATTCCAAGAATGAAAGGGAACATGAGGAACACTTGTGAGTGGTGTTGTCATGCCCTAGAGAGAACAAATTGTATGGAAAGTTGTCGAAGTGTTCTTTCTTCCAGAAAGAGATTCACTATTTAGGTCATATCATTTACGGTAAAGGAATCTCTATGGACCCAGAAAAGGTGAAGGCCATTATGAAATGCCCAGTGCCGAAAAAATTTCATGAGGTGAGAAGCTTCATGGGACTAGCTTGTTATTATCAGAGTTTTTTGGAATGGTTCTCTAAGATAGCGAAACTCATCACCACCTTGCAATGCAAGGGGGTCAGGTATGAATGGACAGGGGAATGCAATATTGCATTCATCGAGCTTAAGAGGTTACTAACCAGTGTGTCAATTCTACGAGTGTTGGATATGGAGAAATACTTCACAGTATGCACGGATGCCTCGAAGAAAAGATTGGGGGTTGTGCTAATGGAGGATGGGGGAGTGATAGTGTATGCATCAAGAAATTTGAAGCAACATGAGCATATTTTCGCCACTCACGATTTAGAGTTGGTAGTTATAATGCTAGCTCTAAAGCTTTGGAGGCATTATCTAGTGGGGCGAAGCTTTGAGCTCAAAACAGACCATGAAAGCTTAAAGAATCTCCTCAACCAAAGGGATCTCAATGCAAGGAAGAGACGATGGAGTGATTTTATGAGTGAGTACGATTTTAGAATTTTGTACATCAAGGGAAAGGAGAATGTGGTCTCGGATTCCCTGAGTAGGACACCACGTGTCTTCTCCTTGGTGCCCTTAAAAGTTAATCGAAGGGAGTGAGTGTTGGGGAAACTTCTTGGAGATAGTTAAAATTTAAAGGTTACTCCAACCCTCCAGAGTGGGAGGAAATTAGAGCCAACGTATGAAGGATATAGCCTGGAAGTGGATGGATTATTAAGATATCAGGGAAGGATGTGCATCCCTAAAGGTGGATATATTTGAAGCATCATGCTTAAGGAAGTACATAGAGCACTTTATTGTGCACATCCGAGTATGAAGAAAATGTGCGTAGACATGAAGAACCTTTTCTTCTGGGTAGGAATGAAGCGTGGTGTAGTCCATTTCGTCACCAAGTGGGTAGGAATGAAGCGTGGTGCATGACTTTCCTATGTCCAAGTGGGAAGTCATTTCTATTGATTTTGTTGTGGGATTGCCACTCACATCGCACAGACACATTTCCATTCTTGTGATAGTTGATAAGTTGACCAAGAGTACTCATTTTATTCTAGTTAGATACACTTATGATGTCACTGACATGGAATGAATGTTTATAACTAAGGTCATCCGTCTGCATGGGTTACCCAAGAAGATCATTTCAGATAGGGATTCCCTATTCACATCTAGGTTTTGGACAAGTTTGCAGTCAACGTTGGGAACTCAGTTTAATTTAAGCACAACATATCATCCCAAAACAGATGGGAAAACTGAGAGAGTAAATCAGGTTATGGAATAAATGATTACGATGTATGTTATGGATAATCAAACCCATTGGGAGAAGTACCTACCTTTGGTAGAGTTCGCCTACAATARCATTTTTCATAGATCCATTGGAATGCCACCATATGAAGCTCTGTATGGAAGGCCATGCAGGACACCGTTGAGTTGGGAAAGGTTAGAAGATCGAGTGACAGATGGGCCAGAATTGATTCAAGAGATGGAGGAACAGGTGATTCAGATTAGGCAATGAATAAAGGAAGCACGTGATATATAGAAAAGTTATGATGATGCAAATAGGACTAGCCGAAGTTATAAAGTGGGAGATCAAGTTTTCATTCGTATCAGGCCTAATAAGAGTACCATTCGGTTCAGGAAGGGAACAAATTTGTCGCCTCGATTTATAGGACCATTCAAATTCAAAGAGAGAATTGGACCCATTTCCTATCATCTTGTACTGCCACCTCACTTGCATAAAACTAATAATGTTTTTCATGTATTTGTTCTATGTCATTATGTTGCTGACAAATACCGTAAACTGAATTCCAAGGAATTGCAGGTATCGGACGTGGGAACTATCATGGTTGAATTGTTACGCGTATTGTACCATAGGGTCTGACAACTCAGGAATCGTATGGTAGACCAAGTTAATGTCCATTGAGACAAGTATAGCCTGGGATCTGCTACTTGGGGGGATGCATAGACCTTACGATGAGATCATCCCTCACTTATTTGACCACCTCGGGAATATGTTTTCTGAAGGTTGGGTGTATATAATGCAACCTTTTGACTTAGATAACTAAAATTACTTAAGGCCTAATCATCTTTATTTTCTATTAACTGTGAAACTATTAATGATACACTTGAAATTTTAAGACATATGGACCTATGTTAATGTCAATTCTATGAATGTTTATCGTTATTTGAATTATGATGGATAGTATGCAATCTATTTCTAACTTGAAAATTTTGGCATTTAATGTTGTTGGTACGTGGATGCTGGATTGAGAATATGATTAAATGCATTTACATGATAGTAATTCATAGCTATGTATGAGTTTGTGTTATAGACTTATCTGCAGGTCAATGGGTTATGAAATAGCCAAAGGATAATGATAATAAAAGGTTGATGTCGTGAACATCAACCAAGAAAAAGTGTGGTATGAATATTTGGATGTGAAATTATATTGGTTCAAATGCATTGCTATGATATGTGGACAAGTGCAAGTTTTTCAGGTGGTGAGACTTCATGAAACTGAATATACGATGACAAAATTCCCAGCAACACAGTGCCACTGTATTGTCCATGGTAGGGTGTTGACCCTAGTTCTATTAGGAGGGGTGGAGGCATTTCCCACCGTGTATCCTCTAAAACCTAGAGTCATGGGAGGATGGTGTTAGCTCATGCTCCCCTAGACGTGCGATGATGACTTCCAATTGCTTGCCGGGGAAGCTTCGTCAAGAGAGTTGACACTTCCTCTTACGGGTTCTATCTAGAGTTAGGGCAATATAGTTGACGCTCCAAGATAGTCAAACAAAGGAAGGATAGGGATGGAAGATGGAAGTAGGTTAGGGAGGAAGGATGACTAGAAGTAGTTGAGAGTGTGTGGAGCTTTTTCCTTGTAGTAGAATTTCTTGATTTCCTCTTTTTGAAAAATATGTATATATGTATATTTATAATTGCTTAATTGAGCTACAATTATCTAAGTGAATGTTTCTTGTGCTAAATTATTATAATTGAGGTATTTTGCGAACATTTTTAATGGTTTACTATCCTTTATGAAATGAATGGTCTTATTGATTGGATTGGACACACACGAGAATTACTTTATGTGTGATATTTATTGTCATTAGTACATATGTGAGTCATGTATGTGCTAGCTACACATGCATACCTTGCACATGTACACTAGTATGTATATGTGTTTTGAATTGATGATGTTTTTTATCTGATATGGATGTATGAATCATGTATCATTACCCTTGTATTGTAAATTACTCCAACTTCGGGACGAAGTTTTTTGAAGAGTGAGTGTATGTAACAACCCAATTGATTTTATTGATCATAATTGTTAAGTTAAATTTAATTAATTATTAAATTAAACACAATGAATCTTCTACTTTTTATTATATTATGGTAGGTGGGAGAATTAATGAGGGGATAAGTTTGTTGGGGAATTAATGAGGGGATAAGGTAGTTTGGGAATTGAATGAGGGAGGGGGATTCGAGAGAGGAGGATAAGGAAGACGGGAGGGGACTTGGAGAGGGGTATTCTTTTATTTGGGAGAAATTATGGAAGAGGGGGAAGAGGAGGAGGAAATTGGGAGAACATATTGTTTTGGGGAACTCATACAGGGGCACTGTTGTTGCTGGGAACTTTGGGCTCGGGGGCCAAGAAACCGCAAGGATTCCTGGAGCTAGGGATTCAAAGAGGTTGTTCCTAGTTAATTGGGAGGTAAATATTCAGTTTGGGCAAGAATAAGAAAAAGTGAACTAGGGGCTAAATCAACCAATCTACATGTCGAGGTATGTATTTTACTAAGTTGATCTGTTGTTATTATGTCTGTTTACCATTTTATTCCTGGTATAAAGCAAATCATGAAATAAAACCATGGACTAAATTGCATTTATTTCAGTAGGAGATTAAGAGATATTTATTATTTTATTGAGGCCATGAAATAGAAGGCCTTACAATATAGATAACTTGATCCACATGGGCGAGATGGTATTCCCAAGTTTTTCTATAAATGAGAATATAATCAAAGAAAACTAAGACAAAATGAAGAATGAATGGAAAAAAGACATTATTCATGAGACTTTGGAAAGTGGAGGGAGAATTACATAAACCAGAGGGAATGACCAAGAACTCATAGTGACCCTCATGAGTTCTAAAGGAATTCTTGGGAATGTATTCCTCTTTCATACGTATCTCGTGGTAGCTAAAATGAAGATCAAGTTTAGCAAATTACTGAGAACCACTCAATTCATTCAACAGGTCATCAATGAAAGGAATTGGAAATTTGTCTTTAATGGTGAGTTTCTTCAGGGAGAGAAAGTATAGGCATGTGTGCCAAGTGCCTTCTTTCTTGAGTACCATTACCACAAGAGAGGAATAAAGAATGGTACTAGGACAGATAACACCTGCTTCAAGAAATTATTGAACAATTTTCTTAATTGCATTCTTTTGGGCAAAGGGATGACGATAAGGGAGAACATTGGGAGGAAGGCTACCCGATATTAGAGGATTGGAATGATCATGAGAACCAAAGGAATGGGGAAGTCCATGGGGAGTGGAAAAAATGACTTGGTGTTTAGAGAGGATAGATTGGAGGTTAGGATGCAAAGAGGGTGTCTCAACTGCTTGAATGAAATGGAGTTGGGAAATAATTCCCAAATGACCTTTTTCAAGGAGATTTTTCATTCGATGGGAACTGATGATCTGAGGGGATCCTACTGTGATTCCTTATAACTTATACTATTGTCCCTCCTATTGGAATTTCATGGTTAATTCCTTAAAATCCATGAGGATGGGTCCCAGAGTGCATAACCATTCAACATAGAGAATAATGACACAACCACCTATTTCTATAGAAAACATATGATATTTTAGGTGATATTGATCAATATGTAGGAACACATTTTCACAACGCCCGCCACATTTCATGGAACCACCATTGGAAATCATAATTTGAAAATTGTTGACAACATGGATATAGCAATTGATTTCATGGGAAATGTAATGATGAGTAAAATTATGGGTGTTGCCACTGTCTATGAGGATGATGACCTTATTTTTCTTAATGTAGCCAATGAGCTTGATGGTTTGGGGAGCAGAGAAGCCAGTAAGGGCATACAGTGAAATCAATGGTTCAACTTCTGGTGGGTCAGATGGTGGAGTGGGAGCATCGATTGAGGGAAGGTATTTGTAACACCCTGTTTCCCCCAGTTTGTAAAAATAACTGGACTGGCCAAGAACTATGGCAAACTCATAAATGAGAATATGTGATGTAAATGGACCTTGAGTAAAAGGTCAATAAATGTGAATAACATTATGAATTTTATTGCAGGACTGCTGAGAGGGGACGTGCAGAAAAGAGACCACGATGGCAGTGGAAGGCACCTGTAAAGGTGGCGTTAACTTCCATCGAGAATTAATACCGTATTTGGACTCCACTGGCTCGGAGAACCAAAAGCAGCTCACTGGCCCCGAATTAAATGCCTCGCAGACTGGTAGGTTGATGACTCCTCAGGAATTAATGAGGGATGGGTAGGTGAACCGCCCATCCGTAGAGCCATCATGACTGGCCATTGCGAGGGTAATCGTGCCACATGTAACCTCGTAAGAGGATAAGGCATGGGGTAGAAGCGATTGGGGCGGAGGGGAGACGCGAGGGGAGAACTCTGGCAATATGAAGAGTGAGTGATAGCAGAGAGGGAGGATTGCAACCTTCGCTCCTGGTCACTGGAAAACAACGACGCAGTCTCACAACATTGTGGTCTCAGCTCAGGGGTTGCTAGTGGTAAATTCGCTGGGAGTCGCTAAGCCTACGGTTGGGTGGAAACGAACACCCCTCTCAGTAGTTGCTTGACCCCTGGTGTTATCTCTGATAAGTGTTTTACCTCTGGCATCTTGATATATATATATGTGCTTATTCTGATAATTATGCTCATAAGTTGTGAAACTGTGAATGATTTTGTTATAAGAATGATTGTACGGTGTTTTGATCAGAACTAGTAGTTGTATATCTATATGGAAAGATTTTGTATGGTTTATGTCCTCATGAATTAGTTATTTGTGTGCGTCCTGATCTAATTCAGACTTCACGTCTGGTTCTCGGGGGGGACGACCTCCTTATATACCTCAGATAGTACCCTGAGTAAATATCCCCATAGAAATATCTTCCTTGAAAAGCCCATCAAGAACCGGGAAGGCGGTTGTGAAGGCGTAAGGCCTTAGTAACCCTGCATAAGGAGGAACGATTTTCTTGAAAACCGAGAAGACAGCGTAAGGATGAAGTAACGAATCGACAGATGAGATTCTGTCGGGAGATCTGTGGTCACTCACGACCGTCAGATCGGAGGAAGAAGCTGGAAAGTTAAGTACTTTAACCCTGATAGGTATTAATCAACGGACGAGATTTCGTTGGGGAATCTGCGGTCACCCACGACCGTTAGATTAGTAGGAGAAAGTAGGGTGTTAAATGTCTTACCACTTTGTTTTTCTGTGTCTTTGTGGGTAGCGGAGAGTTTAGGACCGTAGATCCCCAAGGTTCATGGGAGTATCTGGACCGTGGATCTTTTCCACGCCCAGGGAGTCGTGGAAGAATGCACGGGTAGGAACCAATATGAGCCGTCAGATCTCGGCTGAAAAACCCGACAGTCGTTGGATCTGTCCGGAGTTACCCGAGGGTTAAGACTCCAGTGTATAGGGGCGAAAACCCCCGGACTAGATCTAAGTCGTCCGACTAACGGAGGCCACGTGTCGTAAGATCTCCCATTTTGGGAAATCGGGAATCGCGGAATCGGGATTCCTGTTGACAAGAGATCGGGATTTTCCATGGTGAAAACCCTGGGATAGATCTAAGCCGTCCGATTAATGGATCCCACGAGTCGTAAGATCTCCCATTTTGGGAAAACAGGAATCGCGGAATCGAGATTCCTGTTGACAAGAGATCGGGATTTTCCATGGTGAAAACCCCGTGATAGATCTGAGCCGTCCGATTAACGGAGGCCACGAGTAGTAAGATCTCCCATTTCGGGAAACCGGGAATTGCGAGATCGAGAGTCCTGGCGACAAGGGGTCGGGACTCTCCTGGGTGGAAACCTCAGAGCAGTTGTGGACCGTCCGATTCAAGGAGGTGATGTGTCGAGAGATTACCTATTTTAGGAAATCGGGGATCAGGGATTCGAGAGTTCCGCTGATAAAAACTCGGGCTCTTTCCTTGACAAATCCCGATCCATAATGTCGAGACAATAGCATGTGGATAAGTCCCGATGGACGGACGATATTCCTTCGAGAAATCTCAGGGTCTGTAACGACCGTCCGATGTGAGGAAGAGATGCCAGTTTTACGCTGGGGCACGAACGTACATTAGGGTAAGTAGCGAGAAGATCTGGATGGACAACGTCTACTCGCCCAGATCTACGGTTGAGGATGCATTCCGAATCCCCCTTTCCATTCTGCATTTAATGGGGGGGGGGTTTGGAATTGGACGCACAACTCTCGAACGGTCGAGATTAATTCNNNAATAGTGTGGTGTGTGAAGTGGGGCCCCTCCTATCATGTCGACTATCGTGTCGTGTTTCCCTCTCTGCCACCTGTATTTCACTTAACCGCGCAACGGGGTCGTTTCTCATTGGCCGATTGCTAGCCCTGTCGAGGTTCGGCGGTTGTCAAGTCAAATGACTCGACATCACTATAGCGTCGAGGCACGAAATAGGAAAGAGGCACTGCATTTATTTGGACTATGATCAAGACCCGCGACCACATGGGAGTGGGGAGAGAGAAAGAGCCAGCTTACGCTGGTCCTCCATGGATGTTTTTAGGGCTTCCGATTCGTCAGAAGACCAGAAAAATCCGATTATGGTAGTGGGTATCTGACAAAGTGGTAGCAGAGAATGGTTACAACACTAGGCCTGATTAGGCTCATGAACGAGTTGCGCATAAGCTCCATTCGAAGTACTCCTACAAAGAGCAACCCCCTAACGTAACTCTCTTGTCCAAGATTGAAAAATTGGAAACAAGAACCCGACTGTGTATGCATGTGAAAGAATTATAAATTATGCGCAAATTATAAAAATATATCTAACTCTTGACTAACAATCAGTGTTTGTCTTTTCACCTAAGCGAACGATCAGCCGCGGGAATTTACAGACGCAGAGAATGGTGACTCACCAAGAGATGGGAGAAGGCTCCCACAATAGAGATGAAGAGTCTGACGAAAGAAGAGCGATAGGAACCCCTCCAGACATAGCCGAGATTGTGAGGAGTCTCATGGTTGAGTTGCAAAGCTGCAAGGCTGACAATGAAAGGATGATGAAAGAACAAGAAAAACAAACTGAAATTAATGCAGTATTACTGCAGAGCTTATCCGACCTATAGCGACAAATGCAACATGAACCCAAAGTGCAGAAACATGGTCGTATCAATGGCCATACTGAGAGGAGCACCTCAAGAAAGGTCCACCCTAGAGGTAAAGGACCCGTGCCGGACAATTCCACGGAGAAGGAAGCTAGCGATTTAGAAGGCTCTTTCAGCAGCAGGACCAGTTGTTATTCTCGAAGAAAACAGAACAATCAAAAGACTTCCAAGAGTCATAAATTTGAGGAATTCAGAAAGGCCAAACCTCCCTCCTTCGACGGTGAGATAAAGAAGGGAGAGGAAGATGAGGCCTGGCTACATGGACTGAAGAAATATTTCAGAGTCCATGATTTTTCAGAGTATTTGAAGGCCCAAGTGGCCACTTTCAATCTGAATGGAAAGGCTTCCATCTGGTGGGAAGACCTTAAGAATATGAAAGGGGTCCACGAGGAGGACCTGTCTTGGAAACGGTTTGAGAAGTACTTTTGGAAGAAGTATTTTTCGGAAAGATATTTTGACGAGAAGGCTAAAGAGTTTTATGAACTCAAACTGGGACAACTTACTATAGAGGAATATGTCAACAAATTCCTTGATTTATTGAGATATGTACCCTACATCAAAGCAGAGAAGGCGAAGGCACAATGCTTCATCATTGGGCTACCCAAGGAATACCGGAACCGAATTGAATTCGATGAGCCAAAGACCTTAGAAGACACTATTCGAAAGGCAACATATTGTCATGAACAATATGGATATCGGGCAGAGTCTCGTGGAGACTGGAGATAGAAGAGTGGTTCAAAATTTCAGAAAAAGGGGATCAAATCCTCAAGATTTAAGAGCTACAAGAAGAACCCCAAAATGAACTTTCCAACCCGGAGTGTACTCCAGCAAAAATTTCCATCATCAGACGGAAATAAAACTTCTGGACCTATACCAGTAAAGACTAATAACCCAAAGAAAGAACCTCTAAAATGTTGGGGTTGCAGAGAAGAGCATCTACTGAGAGACTGTCCACACCGACAACAGAACAGTCGGAAAGTTTATAACATTCAGGAAGCTACCACAGTCAATGATGTGGCAAGGAGTGTGCCACAGATTTATGCAGCCTTGGATAATAACCAAGCTGACCACCAGGCTTCAGTGGTGGAAATAGAAGGTATGATTTTCAACCATCTAGTGTCTGTTTTAATTGACCCTGGTTCAAATTTGAGTTATATAGCCCCTAAGAATGTGGATAAGTGTAATATACAACCACAAAAACAAACCAAGCCATGGTTGGTACAGTTAGCCACTGTCACTAAAAGAAAGGTGGTAGAGGCCATACCAGTCTGCCAGTTAATGTTGGGTGAATTCCCCACCCAAGCAACCCTTAACGTATTACCCCTGGGATCATACGATCTGTTGATTGGTATGGACTGGTTGTCTGCCCATAAAGCCAAATTGGACCGTTACCATAAAACCTTAGAATTTGTGAGCAAAGAAGGAAAAAGGATAACCCTTCAAGGGATCCGAAAACCGGTCTCGGTGAGACAAATATCAACCCTGCAAATGAGAAAGTATTATCGAAAGGGATGTCCCCTATATGCAATATAGGTGTTGAAAACAACTGAAGGTGCTAAACCAAGCCCTGATGAACACCCTATCCTGAGAGAATACAGAGATGTGTTTCCGGAAGAGGTACCAGGTCTACCTCCGAGAAGACACATTGACTTCTCGATAGAGCTCGCACCAGGAGCGGTGCCAGTGTCTAGGACACCCTACTGGATGAGCACACATGAGTTAGTGGAACTCAAATTACAATTGAAAGAAATGATGGATAAGGATTATATTTGACCCAACGTGTCCCCATGGGGAGCACCAGTCCTGTTTGTGAAAAAGAAGGATGGCACCCTTAGACTGTGTATAGATTATAGACAACTTAATAAAGTAACCATAAAGAACAAGTACCCCTTGCCC
>SNQJ01S0141895.1:0-24764 GCA_010110895.2 Picea sitchensis | reverse complement strand
TCCTAAGGAGGGAGGATTGATCCAGGTGGATATCGGTGGCCACCCACTTTTTCCAAATGGCTCAAAATGACTTTCTGGCAATTTTGGCAATTTACTATTTTTAGCAGGTTTTAACTTTCGGGGCCATTTTGAGGACCCAAATGAAGGTTTTTCATGATCGATGTTCTCAATGATAGGTGAAGCTATGATTGAGCCCCCAAAATTAATCTCCTCGATGATACCTTTCCAACAATCTATCACACCCCTAAAACGAATATCGTATGGAAAAGTTATGACCCCGAGAAGTTGATGTACTCACTTACCCAAACGGGGCCCACATGACTTTTGGCGCTTCATCTCCCAGGGTTAGGTCTTTGAATGTCTAGGATTTTTGGCATTCCTTCTTATTGTAAAAATACCTTTAGAGCCTCATTGTAATCATCTTCTTGCGAATGCGAGTAGCCGTCACATCTCTTCTCAGAGATAAGCTGCCACTATTCTAGCGAGTTTTCCACTCTGTATTTTTACAGTCTCTGTACATTTATTTCATTAATAGAAATCGTGTATTACTGTATATCTGTGATTATGGTTGCATCTTCGATACATTTCTGTTATATTATTGAATAACTGCAATATCTCTGTGCATTTATTTATTATATCTCCGATCTCATTTCGTGCCGAAAATAATCCAGATCATTGGATGAGGAAGGGAGCCTAAGGAAGGTGCAGGGAATTCCCAGGGCAGTAACCATCAAAAAAAATTTAGAATTACAGTTGAAAAAATGTTACAGAAAAGGGTGTCAAATATTTTTAGTTCATATGGAAGAGACACCTAAAGATAAGTTGCCAAATTTGGAAGATTATGCAGTCCTAAAAGAGTTTGAAGATGTGTTCAGGGAGGTACCAAGACTACCCCCAAAGAGAGATATTGATTTCTCTATAAATTTAATGCCTGGAGCATCTCCAGTGTCAAAGACTCCTTACAGAATGAGTACACCAGAGATGAATGAGTTTCAAATGCAACTTGAATAACTTTTGAAGAAGGGGTATATATGCCCAAGTGTGTCACCTTAGGGTGCCCCAGTCTTGTTCATGAAGAAGAAAGATGGGACATTAAGATTGTGCATTGATTTCAGACAGTTGAATAAAGTGACTGTAAAGAACAAATATCCTCTGCCAAGGATTGATGACCTCTTTGATAAATTGAAGGATGCCAATATATTTTCAAAGATATATCTTAGGTTAGGATACCATCAGGTAAGGATTAAGGAGGAAGATAACAGGAAGACCGCATTCAGGACAAGGTATGGTCATTATGAGTTCACAGTGGTTCCATTTGGGTTATCAAATGCACCAGCTATTTTCATGTGCTTAATGAATGGTGTTTTCCGAGAATATTTAGACAAGTTTTTCATTGTCTTTTTAGATGGAATTCTTATATATTCTAAATCAGAGGAAGAACATGAACAACACTTGAGGATGGTGTTGCAAGTATTAAGGGAGTATCAGTTGTATGACAATTTGAGAAAGTGCTCATTTTATTATAAGAAAATTGATTATTTGGGACATATCATTTCAAAGGATGGGATAGCAATGGATCCTAAGAAGATGGAAGCCATTAGAGAATGGTCAGTGCCGAAGAATGTGACAGAGGTCATATCATTCATGGGCCTTGCAGGATACTATAGGAGATTCATTGAAGGAATCTCAAAGATTTCACACCCAATCACTTCTTTGCAAAGAAAGGGTGTGAAGTTTCAATGGACATTGGATTGTGAAAAGAGTTTCCAACACTTGAAGAAATTATTAACAAGTTCTCCAATACTAAGGATTGCAAAACCAAATGAAAAATTCATTGTATGCACCGATGCATGTAAAGAAGGAATTGGTGGAGTCCTCAGTCAAAATGGGTTTGTTATATGTTATGAATCAAGGAAGTTGAAGGATAATGAAATACAATATGCCACTCATAATTTGGAATTGGCAGCCATAGTGCATACCTTGAGGAAGTGGAGACACTACCTCATGGGGAAAATATTTGAGCTGAGGATAGACCATAATGGTCTGAAATATTTATTTGATCAACCAACTCTAAATGCTAGGAAAAGAAGATGGTTAGAATTTCTAAGTGAATATGACTTTGATATAAATCATATCAAGGGGAAATAGAATAAAGTGGTTGATGCACTCAACAAAAGAGTGTGTGAATTATATATTGCAACCATTAGCATGTACCAATCAGATTTGAAAGACAAAATTTTGGAGGCTGCCAAATTAGATTTTCATTACAAGGAGTTAGTGGCAAAATTACAGCAAGGTAATTTGTAGTAGAAAATTGAAGAATACAAAATATATACTGATGAAATTCTCATGTACATGGGAAGACTTTATGTACCAAATTCCCAGGAATTGAAAAAACTGATATTGAAAGAAATGCATAATGTACCTTATGATGGGAACCGAGGTTATTAGAAAACTATTGCAGCTGTCAAGAGCCAATATTATTGGCCAGGCATGAAGAAAGAGGTTGTTGATTTTATTGCCAAATGTTTGGAATGTCAAAAGGTAAAGGCTGAGCATATACACCCAACTGGTTTGCTACAACCATGGATTTCATCACCAAACTGCCCAGAACAAACAAGAAACATGATTCTATCATGGTAGTGGTGGATAAGATTACTAAAGATGCCCATTTTATTCCAGTTAAGCTCATTCACAAGGAAGCCAAAATTGATGATGTTTATATGAAATAAATTGCTCGATTACATGGCATACCCAAGACAATTATGTCTGACAAAGATCCAAAATTTACGTCTAAATTTTGGAAGGGATTATTTAATGGATTTGGATCAAATTTGAATTTTAGTACAACTTATCATCCAGAATCAGATGGAAAAATAGATAGGGTGAGTCAAGTGATTGAGGATATGTTGAGGATGTATGTGATGGATAAACCATCAAAATGGGAAGACTACCTACACTTGGTAGAGTTTCCTTATAACAATGGGTACCAAGCATCTCTAAAGATGATCCCATTTGAGGCACTTTATGGCAGAAAGTGAAACACACTAGTAAGCTGGGATAACCCAACAGATAGAGCAGTGGTTGGGCCAGATTTACTCAGGGAAATGGAGGAGCAAATGTTGAAAATAAAATAAAATTTAAAGGCTTCCCAAGACAGGCAGAAAAGATATGCTGATAAGGGTAGAACTCATATGGAATTTAAAGTTGGCTACCAAGTATTCTTTAAAGTGAAGGCCAACAGAAGTTCCCTGAAGTTGGGAAATTGTTCCAAGTTGCCAGCTCGCTATTGTGGGCCATTTGAAATCCTAGAGAGGATTGGTCTAATAGCTTATATGATTTCATTTCCTACATCTATGTTTGTTCATAATGTATTCCATGTATCATTTCTCAATAGATATATACGTGATGCTAATCATGTTATTTATTGGAATGTGATTCAGGTTGAGCAAGAAGGCACTTTCCAAGTGCATCCAGTATGCATTCTAGACTGGAAAATCAAACAGCTCCGGAATCGAGCCATAGGGCTTGTAAAGGTCTAATGGACCTGGTACGGTCTTGAGGACGCTACTTGGGAGCATGAGGATGAAATGTAGGCAGAATACACACATCTTTTTGAGGATTTTCAAAATTTTGTCGTATATGAGTACATAATGCACTGAGGACAATGCATAAATAAGGGGAGGGCATTGTAATATCCCTAGGCCAAAACCAATTGTAATGTAAACGAAAATGTACTTAACTTGGTGAGTTGTTTGATATCAATTTTGTAAGAACCTTTCATGGCATAGTGCACGCATGTACTACGTAGTAAAATGAAGAAGTGTGCACATTCCAAGATACCGCATGCAACAATTTAAGTGCGTGTGATTTTGAGGACAGGGAGCCTTTGTGTATATGTTGTGTTTTATAGGCTAGTGAGCTTGTTTTGTGATTATGAGGCCGAAGAGCCTAGATGTTAAAGTCTAGTGCCCCTGCTTTGGTATATGTCTTGGCATTAATATAAAATGCATAGTTGCATGCAGACTAACCATGATGAAATCATAAGGGGGACGAAACTCCACTATTTAGGGAAAGGGTAGGGACTAAAAGTTAAGGAAAAGGAGCTAAGTTAGGGAGCTTAAGCTAAACATGAATATTATATTAATATTTCTTAAATCATAAAGTATGGATAATTATTTTATCCTAAGTTCTAAAGATGGGGACGAGTGGGCCAAAGTAGCTCCCAACATGACAAGTGTCAGGTTAGGGACATGCATACACATTGTTGGGACTTAGTTCATTTTCATTCATTATTCCTTCCATCATTCAATCATCTAGTCAATCATCTAGGAGCATTCAAAAAATCACTGATCTATCCTCCATACCTTCATGTCACTATACATGAACCTGTATCCAGAGCCATACTTGTTTGTGTAGCTGGTTATCTTGGGAGTTGGACTGAAGAAGCGGGTTGTCAAGCCAGTGGGATATTGAAGAGATGAGTTGTCAGACCTGTTATCAATCTCTCTAGGTGAGAGAATTGTTGGGAATTGGTTTCTTGAGGGTGATAAAATGTAGCTACAGCGCTCTAAGACTTCCTGTCTGGCCTGTTGCTGAAGCCCGGAAAGGAAGTGGGACAACCGAAGGACTGTTGAGTAGAGAAGGGGCACACTTCTTGGGGTGAGACAGGCATGTGGGGAATGAGGGACTGCATGATGTTAGTTTGAGTTGGCACCTGTGATGGAGTATTTCATGTTGTCTATGAGCCATTAGCCTAGTTAGGAATCCCTTTACCCAGGTGGATTTTAGTCCCAACTCAGGGGTGACCCACTGCTGAGAGTGATGAGCAGTGTGTTCTAAATCTGGGAGGTTTGTGGAAGGTCTGCACGTAGTTGGTGATATTCTTATCAAGATAAGTGACAATTGTGTGATAAATTTACATGATGCATTATTATTTACGTGTTCAGTTTTATGGGTTTATCCTATGCATGGTTATAACTATATGTATGTTTATGGGTATTTCGTGTATATGTTGCATGTTTATGTTTATTGCTATTTCAGTATGAATTCATGATTTTACATAATGTATTTATCTGTTTATGTTTTATATATGAAGTTCTACAAAGGTTCTGTGTGTATATATTTAATTGCATGCAATTCAAACATTTATGTGGCATAGCTCAGTTGGATGGTGGGTATGTTATAGTATGTTCCATAGAGAGAATGAAAGTGTTATCTCATGTATCGTGGCCTGACCTGGGTGTTTGGGGACATTACATTATTAAACTGAGGCTCTGAAGGCCTTTTTATGTTAAACAAGAATGCCAAAACCCTAGAAATCCAAAAACCTAACCTTAGAAGGTGAAACACCAAAAGTCATGTGGGCCCTATGGGTAAGTTGGTGTAATTTGATACATCAACTTCCCATGGTCGTAAATTTTGCATATGAACTTTGTTTTAAGCATGTGATAGCCCATTGGAAAGGTTTTTCAAAGAAATACACATTCAACCATCAATCTTTGACTTTGTCTACATTTTTATTGTGGCGAGTAAAAAAAAAAACGTTTAGGGCCCCAAAATGGACCCAGAAGTACAACAAGATGTACTGACAAGAAAACATACAAAATAAGCCATATGGATTAGGCAAGAGGCCACATATATCCACCTAGAGGATGTGTGGGGCTTTAGATAGCCCCAAAAGTGTAGAACCCATAATTACAAAGTAGTATAGAAGAACGTGTTGAACTACAAACTGGTAAAAGGATCCAGTTGGAATAGATGGGTGGCCACCAATATCCACCTAGATCAATCCTCCCCCCTTAGGAAGCAATGGTCTCCATTGTGTTGAGTGCCCAAGGAGGAGAGGAAAGAATTTTTTGAATTTGAATCTTGGTGAGTTGCGTGCTTTGTTGGAGAAGTTATGTTTCTTGGTCTATGAAAGACTGTCACTACTGGTAGGGTTTCATATGCTCCAACAATCTGTTGTCTCTAGGGTTGATGGGGAATTGTGTAGGCACCATTGTTGGTGAAGAATTTTTTTTGTTTTGATGGATAGAAGGTGTTGAGGCTACAGCTGTTGTAGTGGTATTTTTTGCATCCTTTGAATAGACTATGAAGAGGATGAATTTTGAAGTATGATAGATTACCTTGCATAATTTTTTTGGTGGAGTAGTAGTTGGAACTACCTCTGGTATCCCATAGAGATGACCTCCCAAAGTAATATTGACACTACGGGGTCTAGACTCATAGACAAAATGACGTATCCACATATATGGTTGACCTAAAACCACATCACAAACATTGAGAGGGGAAACATCACACATTACCTCATTGTTGAAGGGTTGGATGCCATAGGACAAGTGACATTGTTGGCTGACACAAAGATCTCATCCCTGGTGAATCCAACCAATGTTGTATGGTTGCACGTGTGGTACTGTTGATAACTCAAAATGTGTGATGGTCTTAGCTAATATGAGGTTCTTCTGGATATCGTTATCAACAATGAAATGCAACAGGGTCCCCTTCACCCACATCTATGAATGGAGGAGGCACTCCCCCTCTTCAGGATCTACTGATTCTTCTGGTTGAATTTTTGTGGTCATGATAGTGGTAGTGGGGTTTGCATTGATGATCTATCTATTTTCAATATTTTCTGGATCATATTCTAAATCAAGTTTCAGCAACATATCTTTGACCTCGACCACCAATGACTATTTCAAGCGACATTCATCAGTGTTGTGCTAGGGGATTTTTTGGAAGTCACACCACTTCCTAGTGTCATTCTTCGTCTTTCATTTACCTTTATTTTCCTATGTCTTGGAATGGTTGTCTAGAGTTTGTTGGTTAAGACTATCCTTACCATGCTTTGGTTGTAGCATATTTGCAGACCCAAATTCCCATTTGTTCTGGTGCCTAAATTTATGCTCGATTTTGACAGCATATCGATAGGTAACTCCTAATAATGAGATGTTTAGGAAATCCATTTCATTTTGGATGTACCTATGTAGAGCCCCATGGTATTTCATAAACAAATGTCGCTCGAAGTCTTTGATACCCAACTTGGTGCGCAAGGTATGGAAAGTATTCGTGAACTCCGACACTGTTTGGCTCTTCTCTTGTTGTTGTGTGGTCCATCTCATGTATTGGTCTTCATAGTTATCAATAGGATAGTATTGTTCCTTGACCGCATCCACAAAAACATCCCAAGTGGGCTTGACCCCATATATTCTAGATTCCCCTATGGAGCTTTTCTCCTAGTAAGTTTCCACCAATGTTTGACATGGGGGAGAGCCTTGAGGAGTGCGAAGGTGATTTTTTCCCTATAGGAAAAATTTTGAACAAAGAAATAAACTTCTAATAGATTTAACCATTTTTCTAGGGAATCTGTGTCTATCTAACCTTCAAATATGGGAATATCAAAATTAACTTGTACCTTGAAGGGGGTTGCATGGCTCCTTGATGAAGATGCTTCTCCTATGGGCAGTCGTCGAAGGATCTATGCAAAGTTTTCCATCATTTCATTATTTGTTTGGGGGAAGATAGAGATTTCAGGATCTAGCAAGGTGCTAAACTGGTTTGGAATTCTGACTAACTAGATAAGGGGCTAAATACGACAGGAAACAATTAAAGATGGAAGGAGCACTAAGCGGATTGGGACTGATATGATGTGGATCGTGAACTCTCTAGAGCGACAGTCAAGGATAATTTTGGGGGGAGAGACTATGCAGAGGTTAATTTTGGAAAGAGGGCCAAAATTTAAACCATGGTTTTCATTCAGGGCTACATGGTGCCACCAGGTGAATTTTGGGTTGAAAAGCAGGTTTCCCGAAACCACTTCCTCACACCCCCAAAATTTGGAAATGTATAAAAGGTCATTTTTTTGGTTATTTTATTATTTTCTGAACATTGGACCATTTGAAGCTTGGCGTGACCACCCTTGTTCAACTGCAACTCAACAATATTCCAATTTCATGCCATTTATGCTCATTCCTAGGTATTTTTCATTGCAACCATGCATCTTATCATAACTTCAGTTACAGAACAAGACCCAGTGGTGAATGAAGAAGCCCTAATTGAACGAGATTCAGATGTTTTTGATACTGAAATCGCCATTTCGCCCATCTCTGTGTCCAGAAGCAACCTGTCTTGTAATGTAGGAAGGTGTATATCGTTTCTTGAAGCAGTCCCTGGCCACAATAGTCCCTTATGATGTCGAAATCACTTTCCCCTTTCCTAAATTTATAGGTTAGTGTGCCAAACAGTATTCACATGAAGAAAGAGTCATCATGAATAAACGAGGGTCTGACATCATGGTTAGGGTAGAGAGTCCATCAATTCAAGATTCCCTTGGTATACCAAAGTCTTTCTCCGCAATGTCTAAACCATTCAATGAAGAAAATCTAGTTAGGGTATATAGAGAATGGCCATCAGAGGTCCGAGATCTATTTTTACAGAGAATTGTAAAACCATAACATTTTTCAGATAGTCTTCCTTTGCCAATGAATGTGAGTATAATGGTTATTGAATTCCAATGGGTATGTTCCCTGTTGATTCAAATTTTAGGTCTAGATAATGACAAACATGTGGTCGAAGTCATGCTTGGTTTCATTTTGACCTTTTTTTTAGTCAGAGTCTGGTCTATCATTTTGAATCATGTTTTATCAATTCATAGCTAATAATATCCATAAACAACTAGTGAATTTTCATTCTCTAAGGAATTTTAGATACTACACCTGTCTGCTGAAGATTTTCCTGGAAACAAATAAGAGATAATTCCCTAAAGAAGCCTTTGTATAAACTGAATGTAAAAGGATTAGATTTCTCATCTTCATAAACAAAGTCATGTTCATTGTTTTGTTAGGCTCTAAATATGTCCTAAAAATAACCTCTATGTATCAATAGAAGGTAGACGTTGGCACAAGCATTTTAATTGTTTCCTACGTAGGTTATTACCTTTCGTTTTCAATACCTCATCCTTCAAATATGCAACACCTACAAAGGGAACAACAATCGTAACAAAAGGAACAACAGTTGTCTCGTTCAAATGAATGACACTACCTGCAAAGGGAACAAAAATCGTAACAAGGGAATGATAGTCATTATGTTGGACCGAACTAATGCTGTATTAATTACATTGTAGTACTTGCCCAACCATCTAATTTGTCAATATGAGGTTTGCAGACTTACGAAGCACACACAAACTATATGCAAGACTGAAGCTAATTTAACCTAATCTAATGTTTAATCTACAACTGAAATTGAATCATTAATCTAATGCAGGAAGTTGAAACACATGACTTGGATTGAATTGCTAGAACACACAACTAAAATGAAATTGCGTAAATGAAATTAATCTAGGAATGTTAAATTGAGTCAAAGGATAAACAACATGTGAAGAGTCACAAGATGACACATGTGAGCTCACACTAACAGTAAATCAATCTCAAATTACATTACAATAATCAAATGGAAAATCATGAAACAATAATGAAAGTATGAAACAAACTTAGAATCCCTTTTTCTTTCAAATCCTAATGACTACTCTTTCAAATATTAATGACTACTCAATGACTACTCCCTCATGAAGAGAGAACACTCTCTTCTATAGATGATAGATTTGAAAATAAGATAAACATCTCATAATTATAGATCTTCTTTTCTTTCAACCAATTTCCCCTTATTAAAAAATACAATCCCTTCAAATCCTCACACATATCTCTCATATATCTTGTATAGTATATGTTATCCATTCCCCATGATCTTATCCTTGGAATAGGCTTGAATTATCTCCTCAAATATTGAATGGTGGAGGAAGTATTCGAGAAGTCTTTTTGAATTAATCCTTCACATATTCCTACACATTACAAAGCTTACACATTTTTGAGATATATATGAAAACATGTCGATTTTCTAATATTTAATCACAAATTCCCTTTTAATAGTAAAATGAATAAAGTTGAAAATAATAAGGTGAAACCCAAATACATTTATGAAAATGATATCATGAAAGGTTAATGGGGTGATGAAATGTGAAGAATGATGAAGGGAAAGGTGGATGAAAATATGACATTTCTGAGCCCCAACATACCCCTCGACTGAACTTGTTGCATGTCCACATGCAACTGTGCATGGATATTCTAAAAAAAATTTGGAATCTGAATTTCGACTTTGAGTGATGATAATGAATGTTTCTAGGATGGGATTTACATGAGTAACAACTACCATTTTCTTATGGTTAGTTATTGTGTGACAACCATGAATATAAAGAATGTTGGTTCTTAGGTTAACAACATTCATTTCGTTATTTTTTTCTCTTGTTGTTATGATAATAATTTATCCATATACTTTACTAGAAAAGATAAGCTATCAATGTGCATAAGGAAATATCACTGAGTATAAGAAAGCTCTTTTTCATATTTGTGAATCATGCCAATATGTATATCAATTCTTATGAAGCAAAGTGCAACAAAGAATCGTTGGAAAAGAAATGTTGGTAAATGGTAAATGAGACGAATAATGGAATGATGGTAGTGGAAAATGGAGTGATGATAGAGAATATAGTCCCCTACCCCCCAACTGATTTGGTTGCATGTCTGCATGCAACTTGGCATGGTTCATAGAAGTGAAAAGGAAAGGGACCTCAGTGTGGTAATTTTCCAAATTATTCATTGTTAGCATTTGAGGAATTACGTGATTAAAGTTTAGAAAATAACATACCTCCACTTACCCAAAATGTTGATTAACTATGCAATAGGAATATCACTGATGTGGCTGCTAGAGCATGGAATATGTCACTGCTACAGGATCATGTGAAAGGTGACTTTTGGTGTAGCTACAACTGCCGTGATTGTTTGATTAGAGAATGTGAAGTGGAGGAATCTGAACTATTGCTGATGAATCATGGAAATGAGGAAGTATGAAGGTGGAACTATGGTACTCTCATATAGCTGAAAATATTGTTGCAACGACTGATGGAGTCACAAAAATGTGCATAGTCTTAACCCTCTACTAAACCCGATGGTACAATTCTAGTCATGCAAATGAATGTGTCGATGTCGAGCATGAAGAGAAGTCATTGGATTACCATCCATTAATGAATTTCATTAACCAATCTGAGGCAAAATCGCCATTGATATCAATGAGTGACAATGTACCTGAGTACATCTTGCAAAGTGTGAATGGATGATATGATGATGAGCCACTTGCAAGATCTAACAATCAAAGGACATTGATGTATTCCCATGATTTTCAGCAAGAGAACTTGTCATTAAGGCATGCAATCCTCTAGGTACTCAAAATGGACTCTAGTCTATATCCAAGATAAGGTGTTGAGGTCGATGCGGAAAGACTTGTTGAAATGTGGGCCTTAAGGAATCCCACATCAATCAATGTGAGTTTTGATAAAAATATTGGTAGGACTATAGGAAATATCTCAGTAGCAACAATGTTTATGGCAAGGCAATGTAGCCATGGAAAGGGAGCTGGATAGTTTTATTGACAAGGCAAAATGAATTGAAAAATATAAAGAGATGTATGCGACTCAAAAATATAGGTTTGTGCGAAGTCATGAAGGATAATTCAATGGAATATGGGCTTCAACACAAGGATGACCAATCTTCTTTGAAGGAGAAATGGGAAGAAATAATTCGTGATGCAAAATTATTTTATGAATGGTTGATGTGTAACAACAAACGTCATGATGTTTATGATGAGTAACAACTCCTTCAAGCACTCAACAAAGCATGTTTTTTTTCAAAAGTTTTGTGATTCTTGAAAATCACTTCAGCAACAAAATGTGATCATCTTCAAACTTGTAAAATCTTAGTACTAATCCTGCATGAAAACTGTGAGAGATTAGAAAAATATGAAATACAGGAATAAGTACGAATGAGATCAAATAAAAAACAAAGTATGTTTTACCTGTTGCCCTTTGTGTGCAAGTTCCATTGTCGATTATTGTTGAAGTGACTCAATGAACCAAGTTAGTGTAAATGTAAAAATATTACTTTGATATAGTTTTCAAGAATTGATTGAAATCCATTTGCTAAAGCTTTTCTTTTTAATTTTTTTAATTTTTTTTTATTTTTAAGAATTTTGTTTTTTATTATTTTTATGTTTGACCTAAGATTTTATTTTTATGGGTTTTTTTTTTTTTTTTAATTTTTTATTTTAAGAATTTTGTTTTTATTATTTTAAGGTTTGACCTAAGATTTTATTTTTATGGGTTTTTTTCTTATATATATTTTCTTATAAAAATAAAAGTTTAAAATGAAATTCCTTTTTATTATTTTTTTTATAATAAACAAACAAATAAAATAAAATTATTTTGTTATTATAATATTTTTATAATAAAACAAACAAATAAAAGAAAATTAATTTTTTATTATAAAACAAAACAAAAGAATGGTTGTCACTGAAATAATCTTTTTTTTCTTCACATAAAACTTCCATCTTTCTATACCCGCACCATCAGGCCACCATGAATGCCCCAGACCGATATGAGAAGTTTTTGGTGCCCGAGGGCACAACATCGTAAGTCTAGTCCTTGGAAACTCTTGAGGTCGTCGATAACAATGGATATCGTCTATAAGAAATAGTTATTGGGCATATTTTGTGATAACCTTACCATTTGTTAATTATGCGCAAACTACACAACATTTTTGTCTTCCCTACTATGATCGATAATTGGTTCATCATGGAATATGGTCTTCAATCTTGAAGACCAGAGACTATGGATGTAATAGCAGTAGTCATTGTCACTACTCATATATTGAATAGGAAAAAAAGGACCACCAAAACTCCCACCCTTCCTTGAGGAAAACGAGTTAGATCTTTATCACACATTCACACTTTCCCAAGAATTATGTTTTCCATCACGCATGCAAGTTAATGCCACTTCCTGTTTCAGAACCACAATCAGTATTGTTGATGATATATTGCCACTCAATTCTCATATGACCTGCAAATGGAACCTCTATCCATTGCACTTGGAAATCACAAACACATTTTTCATCTCTGTGCGGATACCGATAAACCTGTTCGACACCAGTGTCATAAAATCTCAAATCTCCATCGCATCAGTACCTTGCACATACTCGCATATCATTTCTCACCATGCCACACTAAGGATCTTGTAATTTCCTGGACAAAAGTTGAAAAATTCTTCTCGCCCTCCATACTTGTTTGGCGTTCTGTAAATCGATCACTATAAGTCGTAATCAGAACAAAAAATAAATTATGCCCTTCCATATTTCTCGTCGGATCATCGATTCATTGCCAGGCAAAACAAAAGTGTGAGATATCATCGAAGACGGTCAAGTTCATGTGAGTGGGAAATTGTTGGAGTCAACGGATGTTTCAGATCGATGTGACCAAGAGGAAATATTTCTGCCAAATAAGAGAAGGATCCATCAGATAGGAAACATCATAATAATTTTAACCTAACTAAGCACTGAGAAAATGTTGATGGATAGAAAATTTAGGAAAGTCAACACATATTGATAAAATTTCAAAATAGTTATGTGACAATGTTCCATTACCTCCAGATGCGGAATATATATATTTTTGATTTGAGAGATCATAACAATCCGTGGATTTTGGCCGAGGATACTCCAACTATACCAGTGAAATCATTATAAAAATAGAATTGCGTAGTTAAGATTTCCCTCATCCTTCAAAAATGCTTACTAACAGATTTTTTGTTAACTACTTTAAGAGGAATGCACATTGAAAATTTTAGTTGATCACGGACACCTCAACCCAATAAAACAATGAGTTCTTACTATCGTTTCAATGTTTCTTTGCATTTAAAATTCATCAGCTAAAGGATACAAATGGAAAGATAGGAACCAACATGCATGGGAGAGATCGGAGAAGGAAAGTTCTTTTGTAGATGGACTAGGTAAGGTAGGTAGGGGCGGAGATGGTTTCTTTAGTTATGTATAGTGAAGCTAGGAACTAGGGATCAGAACATACAAGGGAAGAACCAAACATACATGCATTCATTCATTGTTGGAGGGGAAGGGACCATACCATATTCTTTCATAGAGATTAGTTTGTTTGTAGGGTTATTTCCAGGCATCTATAGGACAAAGGAAGAATAAAGAAAAACATGGCGTTGTTTCCATGCAAACCAAAAATAAAGTAGGCCGAAAAACAAGAAGAGTATTGTTGTGACCCTGCTTAGGTTTGGAGTTTCAGCATGAAAAAAACACAACTCTTATCTTGCATAAATTGCAGACCTTCTTATTCATTTACATTATATATATATTACTTATTGTTTTATTGTTTCGATTTGGAGATGGAAGGATGCGCAAATTTTTATTTATGTATTTATTTTTCTTATTAAAAAATAAAAATTGATTTTGCAAACTTATTAAAAATTTGTGAGCAAATGGAAATAAATCGTAGATGGAAAAATAGATTAGGCATTTTTTTCATCAGTAATCAATTAATCTTCCTGAAATCAATCAGTCATCCTACTTTCTGATCCTCGCGATCACACAAAGTGCAGAGGAGAGCATACTTATTCTAAAAAATAAAAAAAACTTGTAAATAAAATCCTACCCACTATATGCTAACTATAATTGAAAATTATTTATGTGTAATTAAACTTCCAGTGGAGCCATTCACGTAACAGTAGTAAAACTATGTTCATTTTCATTTTTATGCATGAAAAATAGAAATATATGAAAATGAACAAATTGAATTGTTGTGAGTGTGATTTAACTGAATAAAAACAAAAACAAAATTTATCTAATCGAGTACTTACTTGGAACCATTGCTCGATAAGGCTTTCATAGGCGCATTGTTCCTCACTCATATCATGTTGTAACTCCTCTTCATCTTCCTCGATCTACTGTTCGATCAATTTTTCATCATCAGATGCATAAGAGTCTTCAGATGTTGGATCTTCAACTATTTATGGAGGATTATTTGAATCTTTGATCCTTGTCAAGATCTCATCTTCTAGGGAAGAGGAAATCCCAACATCTTCCAGGATCTGATTGAGTAGTTCCAGGATGACATTCATTGTTAAACCATGTTGAAAAAGGATTCTTACAACACCCAAATCAAGATGAAAAACTTAAATAAAAACACTCTTTCTAAAACATAAAACAATTACTCTTCAGTTGCAGAAACCAAATTCTCTTGGTAGTTGGAAGAGACATGAGGAGTCTCCACTCAAGTAGCTTCTATGACCCTCTTACCAACACATGTAGATCACACTTGAAAAAATTAAACACTCTTGCATAAATTGAAATTTGCAGGAATTGAAATACTCTTTGTAGAAATTGAAATTCACACTTACATAGTTGGCAGGGAGAACATGAGGAGTATCCACTCAAGTAGCTTCTATGACCCCTTACCAACACATATAGATCACAGTTGCATGAATTTAAATGAAAAATAAATAAACTGATACCTCAATCCATCATGCTTCCTTGGCAACTAAACCAAAATGTTGGGCTCTAAAGATGTCCTAAAAACAACCTCTATGCATCAACCAATGGTAGGCATTGGCACAAGCATTTTACTTGTTGCCTACATCAGTTCTTACCTTCCTTTTTCAATACCTCATATTCCAAAGATGAAACACCTACAAAGGGAACAAAAATCGTAACAAAATGAACGATAGTTGTCTTGATCAAATGAACAACACTTCCTACAAAGGGAACAACAATCGTAACAAGGGAAGGATAGTCGTTATGTTGGACCGAACTAATGTTGTATTAATTGCATTGTAGTACTTGCCCAACCATCTAATTTGTCAATCCGAGGTTCGTAGACTTACGAAGCACACACAAAGTATATGCATGACTGAAGCTAATTTAACCTAATCTAATGTTTAAGATACAACTAAAATTGAATCATTAATCTAATGCAGGAAGTTGAAACACATGACTTGGAATTGAATTGCTACAACACACGACTGAAATGAAATTGCGTAAATGAAATTAATATAGGAATGGAAAATTGCGTCAAAGGATAAACAACATGTGAAGAGAGACAAGACGACACATGTGAGCTCACACTAACAGTAAAGAAATCTCAAATTACATTACAAGAATCAAATGGAAAATCATGAAACAATAATGAAAGCATGAATCAAACTAAGAATCGCTTTTTCTTTCAAATCCTAATGACTACTACTAAATGACTACCTTTTCAAATATTAATGACTACTCAATGACTACTCCCTCATGAAGAGAGAGAACTCTCTTGTATACATGAGAGCTTTGAAAAGAAGATAAACATCTCATAATTACAAATCCACTTTTCTTTCAACCAATTTCCCATTATTACAAAATATAATCCCTTCAAATACTCACACATATCTCTCATATATCTTGGATAAGATATGTTATCCATTCCCCATGATCTTCTCCTTGGAATAGGCTTGAATTATCTCCTCAAATATTGAATGGTGGAGGAAGTATTCAAGAAGTCTTTTTGAATTAATCCTTCACATATTCCTACACATTACAAAGCTTACACATTTTTGAGATATATATGAAAACATGTCAATTTTCTAATATTTAATCACAAATTCCCTTTTAATACTAAAATGAATAAAGTAGAAAATAATAAGGTGAAACCCAAATATATTTATGAAAATGATATCATGAAAGGTTAATGGGGCAATGCAATGTGAAGAATGATGAAGGGAAAGGTGGATGAAAATATGACATTTATGAGCCTTAAGAGGTTTACGGTTTGATTTTCAACACCATCGTACCTAGAATTTTGGATGACATGAGGAGATATCTGATGCAGACACCTTCTGACCCTCAGGTCGAAATCCGCTCACAGGATCGTTCAAATTCCCCATGAGCCAAAGTGACTCTTTGATTCCTCACTGGAATCTCAATTTCTCGATCCACAGGTCCTTCTCTTTCCTCACGGTCTTCTCCACATGACCATGAATTTCGAGTTTCAGAACCCTCAGTGTCCCTATCTCTTGAGTCCTTGACTCTACGACCTTAAAATCTCTGTAATGTCGATTTGCTGAAAAGGATTTCCTTGCATTAGCCCTTCTGGCTATGCCCCTAGTCCATGTGACCACTCCTCATAAGACCTTCATCCTATTTCTTTCAAGATTTATCAATACGAGAGCCCAACCTCTTGTCAACGGGACTCCCGAATTCTCGATTTTCGATTTTCCAAAATGGTCTCCTTTCAGAAAATCTCCCGAAATCCTGGATTGCTGCCATGCATCTCCTTAAGATGGACAGTCCTCGTCATTTCACGATTTCATGACTTGCGACACCCAGTGACACAAATCCTCTATCAACTCGAATCCCCGGTAGCCGAAATACTGATGGACTTGCGATCTCTGCCACGTGTCCTCCACGGATGGATGACTGTGATCTTTTTGGGACTTCGCCACTCACGAAGTCGAAATGCTCACCTCTCTGAGTCTCGATGTCTAAACCCTCGAAATGGGTGATCTCACGAAACGTGTCCTCCTTCCAACGGACGGTCCAGATCTATTTCTCTATTTCAGGACTTTCTCCATGGAGTGTCCCGACCTCTTGTCCTTGAGACCTTCGAAATCCCGATGTGCTCACTCTTTCAGGACTTTCATGTCTGTTACTTTGTGAGTGAGGGTTTAAACCTTGTGTAGCTCTCGATAGATCTAACGACTGTCATCTATTCTGAACAAGATCCAACAACTCATAATCTCTTATGTCCTGCGCACTCATTCACTGCTTCTTGGATGTGGAAACTTCAATGGTCCAGATCTCTTTCTTGACCTGATCCGATGGCAACTGTGCTCCTCCTAAGCATGCACTTTCTTCCCGGACTTTGAAGAATTTCCAAAAGCAAAAGGCCTCAAAATTTTCTCCGTTTCTGCGACCCCTGTAGCTATGACTCTATGCATAAAAGTACTTTCCCTCCTGAGCTTGACTTTCTCTTAAACCTTAAAAGGTTTCCATGAATCTTGCACTCCTTGCATAATCTTTGTGCACATGAAGGTGCTATCCCTTCTAAGCTTTCCTATAGCTTCGACTTCTAAGGAACTCAGTATTTTTTCTTTCTCCCTAAGATTGAGAATCTGATGTCCTCCTGACTATCCTTACTCAAGAAACTTATTGCTAAGTCTTCAAGGTGTTCAACAACCCTGTGAAGATCCTTCTCCTTGGACTCTTCTCCAAATTCCAGAACTCAAAGAGTTCTCTCTTTGCTCTCTAGAACCTACTCAATGCCCTCCTAGAAGAGTGTCTAGAATCTTCAGTGATTCTGACTTCTATCTGAACTCACAGCAGAGTTCTTACTCAATGCATCCTATGCATATTCTCAATGCCCACTTGGCATAGCTCTTGCAAAATCTCACAGTGATTTTGTCTTCCTATTGAATTGACAACATTGTTCCTCCTTAATGCCACTAGTGCATATGCTCAATGCCCTCCTGGCAGAGCTCTACAGAACTCCTCAGAGATTATGTCTTCCATTGTGTCTTCCTCTAGACAGTCCTGCCTCCAAGGTGTTCAACAACCTTGAGGTCTCTTCCCAGAGTTAATGACTTCAGCTGCTATGCCCTCCTAGCACATCTTTGTCCAAATTTCACAGAACTAGAAGTGCTCTCTAAGCACCGGCTATCAGAACCTGTAGTGTTCTGTCACGCTCTCCTGGAATGAAGCCTCAAAGATATACAAACCTGAAATCAAACAACCCCTCCAAATGCATTCCTAACATACATCTACAACATACAAAGAACACACATAGACATTCATTCAACACAGAAATACTTGCAGGAAAAACTGCTTCTGTTTGTATTAATAAAAATGCCTCTTTACAAAGGTGTTCTGAGAATGAACTTTAACAAAGTCTCGACTCCTTCTCAACTCTCTCTGCATACTACTTCTATGCCTTCTCTACTTTCTACTACTCTCATAATACAAAGAATATCTCTCGATCTTTTACATGAGGGGGCTCTTTGATCTCTTCCCTCCAAACTCACCTACCCTATTCAATTACATTGAATGGGCTGTCTAGCCTAGAATCGGATCTAGATTTCAGCCTTACAAAACATTCAAGGCTATCTACTCCAATGCTTGCACAAAGGCATGAATCTATGGCTCAACAGCCTACAACATTAATTACATTCAAATTTCAAATTTTGAAATGAGAGTTGTGCCTCTCTTCATTGAATGTGTGCGCTGACGTGGGTTGGATGGCTAGCTGATTGACATGGAGAGATGCTCCTGCATCATACTCCCCAGCTACAAAATTCATGAGCTCCTACTCATGAGCTTCCCATCTCAGTTATTGAAATCCTCCTGGATCCCAAACAAATTTTTGGAGTCTCCTTGCCCCATCTCTCTGCTGCTTCTTCTGTTGCTCCTGCTTCTTCTCTACCCAACTTCTCCTTGCTGGTAGTCTCTGCTGAATCTATCATCAACCTCCTGACTTCTCAATCACTTCGTCCAGCTGCTCCAGTGGCTAGCTCTGTTTAGGCAGTCTCTTCAGCTGCATTTTTTTTTCTGCAGATGGGCAGATCATCATGATCTCCCATGTCATCTTCTTCATCCTCTGTGGCACTAAGTGTCCACTCCACTGCAGTTCCCTCCTTAATCTCCTCTTGAATGGTTTGTTGTTCAGCCATCACCTCTGACAGTTATTCTACCATTCCTCTTGCTGCTATATGTCTAGCTTCTTCCAGCTGCTCCTCAGACTAGAATTCTTCTTCATCTATTTCCAACCTCACTTGTTGGATGTGCATGCCCTGCACTATCACCCTTCTCTCTAGGGCTTCAATATGTTTATACAAATAAGAAAATATCTTGTTGTTTTCTTCTTGTTCTTCTGCTTCTGCAACCTCCAACGTTGCAGTCTTTTCATCTTCTTGACTAAAAGTATTGAGCCACTCCTTAGAATGCTCATCTTCTTCTTCTACTTGGGTAGCTTCTAACACCTGCTCCAATTCGTTTTTGACAGTCAAAGCTAGTTGTCTTTCTCTTGTTGTTGTTGCTTCATCTACAACACAGATCTATGCCTCCTCTGAGCTAAGTGGTAGGAATATTTCAATTCCCCCAATCATTAGAAGATTTCTCCAATATTTATTTTCTCTCAGTTTCTCTGGCCGATTCAAAATCTTCTCCGAGATCACATTCTTTGTCAGCTCCTTGGGCTGATTCAAACTCACCTCTGAGTCCATGAGACTCTCAGATAGCCTCATTTTTGTTCCCATGCCCACCTGGCAAAATGGGATTTTCCTACTGCCCTCCTGGAAAACCTGTTGTTGTTTTGCAACAATCATCTACAAAGTCTTCAACACTTTGCTTTCTTCTCCTCGCTTCACCTGAAATATACAAATGAAATCCTACTCTGATACCAAACTTGATGCAAACCCCTTCTAACCCTCGGGTCAAAGTTCACTTACAGGATCGTTCAAATTCCCCTTGAGCCGAAGCGACTCTTTGATTCCTCACTAGAATCTCAATTTCCCGATCCACAGGTCCTTCGCTTTCCTCACGGTATTCTACACATGACCATGAATTTTGGGATTTGGAACCCTCAGTGTCCTAATCTCTTGATTCATTGACTCTACGACCTTCTGATCTCCAAAATGTCAATTTGCTGAAAAGGATTTCCTTGCATTAGCCCTTCTGGCTATGCCCCTAGTCCATGTGACCACTCCTCATAAGACCTCTGTCATATTTCTTTTGGGATTTCTCAATATGAGAGCATGACCTGTTGTCAACGGGACTCCCGAATTCCTGATTTTCGATTTGCAGAAATGGCCTCCTTTCGAAAAATCTCCCGAAATCCTGGATTTCTACCACATGTCTCCTCAAGATGGATGGTCCTCATCGTTTCACAATTTCATGACTTGCGACCCCCAGTGAGACAAATATCTGTCAACTCGAATCCCCAGTAGCTGAAATATCAATGGACTCTCTATCTCTGCCATGTGTCCTCCACAGATGGATGGTTGTGATCTTTTCGGGACTTCGCCACTCGCAAATTTGAAATGCTCACCTCTATGAGTCCCAGTGTCCGAACCCCCGAAATGAGTGATCTCGTGACACATGTCCTCCTTCCAATAGACAGTCCAGATATATTTTTCTATTTCAGGACTTTTTCCATGGAGTGTCCTGACCTCTTATCCTCGAGACCTCCAAAATCCTGAAGTCTAAAATCCTGATGTGCTCACTCTTTCAGGACTTTCATGTCCATTACTCTGTGAGTGAGGGTTTAAACCTCGTGTAGCTCTGAACAGATCTGATGGCTGTTGGCTATTCTGAATGAGATCCAACGGCTCAGAATCTCTTATGTCCTGCACACTCCTCCACTGCTTCCTAAACATGGAAACTTCAATGGTCCAAATCTCTTTCTTGGCCTGATTCGACTGCAGTTTTTCTCCTCCTGAGCATGCACTTTCTTCCTGGACTTGGAAGAATTTACAAAAGCAAAAGGCCTCAACCTTTGCTCCATTTTTGTGACCCCTGTAGCTATGAATCTATGCATAAAAGAACTCGCCCTCCTAAGCTTGACTTTCTCTAAAACCTTAATAGGTTTCCATGACTCCTGCACTCCTTGCAGAGTCTCTGCACACACGAAGGTGCTATCCCTTATGATCTTTCCTATAGCTTCGAATTCTAAGGAACTTATTCTTTTTTCTTTCTCCTTCAGGTTGAGAATCTGATGTCCTCCTAACTATCCTTATGTTGGAAGGTTTACAGTTGGGAGTAAGCTTGTCATTGATGGAAAGAGAAACGATGGAAAACATTAGCATGATCAGCAACGTAGTGATAATGGAAGAAGAGTGACTGTCAAAATTGTTTGTGGAAAAGAAGAATGCACAGAAGAGGAGGACAGATCTTAGGCGTCAGATATGAGCGTAAGATCCGACCATTGTTGGATCAGGGAGAACCTACACGTTCATTAAAGAGAAAGAAGAGGCAAAATGCGAAATGCCGAAATATGTTGGTCTGACTCCATTTCAGAGTTTCATATATCGGGACTTGAAGGCTTGAGACCCTTCATCATAAGAAGGAGAAATCGTGAAGTGGTGAAATCGCGAAGTGGCGAAATCGTGAAGTGGTGAAATCGCGAAGTGGAAAAATTGCAAAGTGGCAAAATCGCGAAGTAGTGAAATTGTGAAGTGACGAAATCGTGAAATGCAAAATGGCGAAATGATCCTAGCCGTTGGATCAAGGTGTGATCCGAGCCATTAGATCCAGGAGGTGAATATGGTAGACCATGTCAGAAAGGACAGTCGTGGACCATTGGATCAAGATGACGCGTGGTGAAAAATCAGAGCACCTCAAAGACTCCATTTCAAAGTTTCGTAGATCGGGAAATCCAAAGGAAAGAGGTTCAAACTCGCGATACGCCAGATCATGAAAAGATATTTACCATCAGATCACCAAGGATTCTGTATCATTGATCTAAGCTCCATCTCAGAGCTTCGCCTATTGTGACTTGGAGTGATGAGAACCTCCATCACAGGAATCATAAGATGCGAATTCACGATAAGATCTGGACTGTCAATTCACCAAGAACATGGACCGTCAATCTGAGCTCCATCTCAGAGTTTCACCTATAGTGACTTCGAGTGACAAGAACCTCCATCTAAGGAACAGTGAGATGTGAGATCGTGAAAAGATCTAGACCGTTGATTCATTGAGATCGTGGACCGTTGATCAGGGTCGATAAAGATCATGAGTTCAAATCACTTTTTAGCGTAGCCTGTGGTCACCGCATGTGGTCACATGGAGGAAGGACCTAGTGCATATGAGCTCCACCTCGAAATTTCGGGGATCGCATCTAGGAGTGTAAAGACACTGGATCATACAAATGCCGATATACCAAAAAGGTGAATTGTCACTGTAACCGATGGTCAGCGCCTGTGGTCACATAGAGGAGGGAGCTAGAGCAGCCAAGATCCTTTTCGGAGCTCATGACATGGAGAGTCAAGATGTCTCATCACAGAATCTCTGAATTGTGAAAGTGTGAAATGGGTAAATAATGAAAATACCCTTCAGAGTTAATCCAATGGTGCAGGTGAATTTGAGCATAATCGGAGGGCTAATATTGCTCCTCACAATGTACCTACTAGAAACTATTGATGGTTTCTCCCAGAGGAGCTAAAGAGTCTCTGGGAATCTTCCAATGGGATGAAGATAGGTCATAGGGGAGATTGACAGCTGGAAGAGTGTTGAAGTCTGTAACTGAAACAGAAGGCATAAGCTTGACTATGCCAGAGAAGACGAGGAGTCTCAACTGCTAGAGAGGCTGAGGAATCTCAACAAAACACCCAGTGATGTTGGACGCATGGTGGGAACCACCAGAGAAGCTGAAGAGTTGCGATTATCAGACAAAACACTTGAGAGGTGGAGGATATCAGCATGGTGTGAGTATGTAGAGGTATTGCACACATTGCATGCACAAGGTGCACATAAGCTATAAGTACACGGTACAGAGGAGAGATGTGTTTTGTTGTTGTTGTTGGAGTTACTGTGGTTGTTGTTGTTGAAGGTGATTCATGCATGAAGAAGGAGGAGAGTGCAGCAGTTGAATTGAATAGAAGAGGAACTGTGTAGTGAATGGACATAGCGCACAGAGCATAAAAAGCATAAGAACAGACAGCGCAAGTCATGTGTTCAGGAAGGCAGGGAGGTAGACAGAGCAATGAAATGCAGCATAACAATGATGAGTCTGGTAAGCCATTGTTGAACATTATATCACTGTAATGAGTTTCAGTAGCAAAGTTTTATAAAACAAGGTGGTAGGGAGGTGCTAGGGAGGACTATTGTCATCAGAGGTTCAAGTGGGTTCTTGAACATAGGGAGTTGTTACTTCCTTCTAGTTGGTGCTAGAGAAACCAGGGAGTTGGTGCTTCCTTCTAGTTGGTGCTAGAGAAACAAGGGATTTGGTGCCTCCTTCTGGTTGGTGCTAGAGAAACCATGGAGTTGGTGCTTCCTTCTAGTGGGTGCTAGGGAAAACAGAGAGTTGGTGCTCTCAGCAAGTAGAAGCTTGCAAAATTGAGGTTGTAGCCTCATTATGAGTTAGTGCTCATATGTATCATAATGTAAAGAATGTAACTATTACTTATCATATAAATAAAAAGAGGTTTTTACCCTGTATGGGTTTCCTCGGGAAATATCTATCTCTTTGTTTCTCATATATGTGACTAATGCTGAATGTGCCATTGTTTATTTCCCTCCATTATTGTGATCATCATTGAGTGCCTTGTAAATATTTTAAAAGAAGCATAATTGTTTAAGCACGATGACAACCGATTCACCCTCCCTCTCAATTGTCCAACAATTGGTATTAGAGTTGGCCCCTTCTATCTAAGGGTATATCCTAGAGCTTAAACATGTCAAGCCATGAAGGAAATTCGACCAATAGGGCCCCTCTGTTCAATGGAACAAACTTTGCCTTCTGTAAAGTTAGAATGAAAACCTACATGATGGCTTTAGGTGCAGATGTCTGGGATGTGGTAGATATTGGTTATGTAAAGCCAGTTGTGCTAGCTAATAAGGATGACAAGCTGGAATTTAGTTTCAAGGCTAAGGCTATGAATGCCATCTTGAGTGGGCTTGGAGAAGTAGAATTCATAAAAGTTATGCACCTAGGAACAGCCAAAGAAATGTGGGACAAACTCATTAGCAGTTATGAAGGTAATGAGAAGGTAAAGGATGCCAAGCTTCAAACCTATAGAATACAGTTTGATCAGCTGAAGATGAAGGAAGATGAAATAGTTGGAAAGTACTTTCTGAGAGTAGAAGAAATGGTAAATGCAATGAAAGCACTTGGTGAAAAAATTG
>SNQJ01S0141894.1:13849-24476 GCA_010110895.2 Picea sitchensis | reverse complement strand
TTTACATACCAATCTAGCTTTAATCCTTGTAACTTGTCCATCTTCATTCAATTTATTTATGAATACCCACTTTGTGCTAATCACATTCTTATTCTTTGGCCTTGGAACCAATTCCCAAGTGTCATTCTTCTCTATTTGATCCATGGCCTTATTCCCAAATTCATCCTTGTTGGCCTCTTCAAAATTGTTTGGTTAAATTGTAGATGAGAGTGCTAGGTGTGTTTGTTCTGGTGAATGGATTCTTCTTCTAGTCTCAACTCCTGCATCTTTGTTTCCGATAATCCGATCTGAAGGATGATTCTTCTGTACTTGTTTGCTAGGTGTCTTTGGAGGCACTTGCTGAACTTTCTCTTCTACTTCTGTCTGATCCTCTTCATCTTCCCCTTCTACTTCTTCTTCATCTTCTTCTTCTTCTTCGCAAAGTTGTTCCATTGATTAATTTTCTTCTTCCTTTAATTCTCATCCACCTGTTTCATCAATTGTTACATTGATGCTTTCCACAACTTTGTCCAACCTCAGATTGTAACACTTGTATGATTTCCTTGTACTTGAGTAACCAACAAGTACTCCTTTGTCCACACGAGAGTCAAACTTTCTCATTCTTCCATATTCTCTTTTGATGTAGAATTTTCTTCCAAATACTCTGAAGTGCTTCACATTTGCTGGTCTTCCTTTCCATAGCTCGTACGGAGTTTTGTCAGTGTTGTTTCTGAGCATTAATCTATTTTGAATGTGAACCGTTGTATGCACTTCATGTGTCCAAAATATATCTGTCAATTTGGAATCCATTAACATTGTTCGAGCCATTTCCTGTTCTTTCTTTCAACAACTCCATTATGTGTAGGTGTCCTAGCAATGGAGAATTGCCTTTTCATTCCATGCATGCTACAGTAGTCCATAAATTTATTTGAAGTGAACTCTCCTCCATTATCAGATCTCAAACATTTGATTTTTGAATCCATTTCATTTTCAACCATTTCCTTGTAGACCTTGAAGTTTTCAAAAGCTTCTGACTTATTCTTGAGAAAACAAACTGCAGTCATTCTTGTATAATCATAAACTAATAACATAAAGTATTTCTCACCTTTTAAAACCTTTGTTGTAGTTGGTCCAACTAGATCAGTATGCACAATTTCTAGTGGTCTTGTCATTGAATATTCATTTGATTCAAACTTGGCCTTTGTTTGCTTTCCTTGTTGACAATGCTTGCATAAAGTGTTGGTTGGATTCGTAATCTGGGGCATTTATCTAACTGCTTCATTTTTGCTGAATTTGACAAGGTTATCAAAGTGTATGTGACCCATTCTTTTGTGCCATAGCCAACTTTCATCTTCCTTTCCTAGACACCACTTTTCATTTCCAATTTCAGTTAATACATATATGTTGCTTGAAGTTCTTGCAGTTGTAGCAATCAATTTTCCTGAACCTTCGTTTCTTATCTCACACTTTTGTGAATCAAAAGAAAATTTATGACCTTGGTCACACATTTGACTCACACTTAGAATATTATGTTTCATATCTTCTACTAGTATAACATTTTCTTCCTTGGTATTCTTGTTTCCAATTCTGATTGTGCCTTTTCCAATGTTTAGCTGAATCATCATTTCTGAAGGAGACTGATCCATCTCTTTCCTTTCTTAATGTAAGAAACCTGTCCTTATCACCTGTCATGTGTTTTGAACAACCACTATCAACATACCAATCACATTTCTTCTGCTTATCTTGTAGAGCAAGTGTGAATTCTTCATTGCTATACTGATTTTTCTTTCTTATCCATGTTCTCTTCCGAGGTTCCTGTCTGTGAATTTTGTTGTTCTGTTGTGGTTCTCTAGGAGGAGCTATCATTATGCAATCTTTGGCCATGGGTCCAAAGTTGTTACATTTGTAGCATTCCACTTTAATGCTCAATGATTCAAACATGTTGTAACTTCTTCTCTGTGTTTCACTGGGCCTTCTTAGATAACCCTTTTGGGTATGAATTTCAAAGTTTTTTATGTTCCTGCTATTAGCTTTGCAATTCATAGATTTATGTCCAAAATTATTACATGCATAACATAAACCAAAAAAGATAGTTTGATACTTGGGAGTTGAATATCTTCTGAAAGGAGTTTCTTTTCTAAATCCTTCTTCTTCCTGAGGCCTATCGGTCAGTCATTGATTATGAAATATGAATCTTCTCAGTGGAGGAGTGTCCCTATAATCTTCTTTGTAGGTCTTCATATCCCCTTTGATTGTTTCTGCACAAATTTTTGGATATGTTTCTTGTTCTGTTGTTTTGGATGTTGATACCTTTTCTGTCTAATTGTATCCAAGTCTGGGCTTGTCATGATGAGGCTTTGACTGCTGATAATGTTATCCAAAAATTTTGAGTTGTTCTACATATTTTTCTCTTGAATATCCTTTCTTAATGTGACAATCTCTGCTTCCAAATTTCCAATGATCCTGTCTCTTTCTTCTAGTTTTTCTTTCAATACTTATTCAATTCTTTTATCTTCTTCTATTTGAACCTTCAAATTTGTGATCATTTGTTCTAGTTCCTGAGTGTATTCTTTCTTGTATATTTCTGGTTGTAGCTTCTTGTTTTTCTCCTTTTCTCTCCTTGTTGGCACCAGGCCGAAGGGGAAAGAAGAATGATCATGGGAAAGAAAGTGTGCAAAAAACTGAAGTAACAACTGGAAAAAGGACAACACACACACATGCAAGAAAGTGTGCACAAAGGAACACGATACCTGGAGGAAGAACATCATAAGCATGGGAGAAAGACCTAACGTAAGAAGGGTTAGGGTTTTGGTAATATTTTTTAAAAGGCTGAAGAGCTCGAAATGTATAAATATAGATACAAAAGTATCATATAGGGGGGGTGATTGTTAGTGCTATTGTTGTTGTTGAGGGTTAGGCTTTGGAGTTAAGTTTTGGAGACTGTAACCACGTAGGAGCATAGGAAATATGTAATGTTTTTAGCTGTATGAATCAATTTTGTAAGCTGTTGAGAAAAGAAGATACGAGGGAAGGTAGATCTGAGGATTAGACCACAAGATGTAGAGCCTGGTGCGATCTAGTTCGCCTCACATAGATATTACCCAGTTTTGTGGAGAATTGTAAGCGCGAGGCGCTAGGAATGCAAAACTTCCATAATAAAAGAGACAAGAGCCAAATCTTTGTGGACATAGCCCAGGAGGGGGTGAACCACGGTAATACTCGTGTAATATGTTGAATGTATGCATGTCTCTTCTTTCTTTCAGCAATTAATGGTTAAGCTTGATGAATGAGTTAGCACATTGTTATAAATATGTTTATACTCTAATGGAATTAAACTATGAAATATACATATGTGACTTCAAGGGATAAGTAGTTTACCTTACAACTCATGGTACTTGGATTTAATCAAGAAACCCCTATCCCCTACTCTGTCCTAGGCTATAAATACCTGAGTCTTACAGTCGTCCATTTAAAGATATCTCGGGTGAGACTGCATAGTACCTTCCGGGTGCTGTGTTGCCTTTTGGATTACCAGGAGGGCCAATAGTTTTAGAGGCTTTGCTGGAACCCTAAATGACATGAACCCTGGGTCAATAACTCAGACAACCTGAGAAGGGAAATAGTAACCAATAAATGGTTCCGTTGCCATGTTAAGAGGAACAAGAGAGGACTGAGTAGATGAGATAGAATGAATAAGAACCGAAGGAGCGAAACATACGAGAAATGATCTGTTAGAAGGGAATGCTGAGACCTTGGAACCCCATGAGAGAAGATATCGAGGGCTGGTTGAGAACTAAAGAGATAGAGTTTGCAGAGAAAGAGAATAGAAAACCCAGGATCACACCGCGTAAATACCTAGATAAATACGTATTTACGGATTTACATGAAGTCTTTTTCTGTGATTTTCCGCATCTGCTACAGGAGTGGATCTTAAGGTTAAAGGATAACCACATGACAAACCAGATTTGACAGCTAGATTGGACTCTAGTACAGATCCAATAGCTGCAACAAATGAACAACAAATTCACCTACGCAGTCGACTTTTGTCTCGACAGTATTGTGGTAGGATTTATCACAAAATTTGCGGTAGACACAACAAAGTCATACAACGCAACCGAGCAAGAGTTCCTACGAGGACCTAGAGGAAAGTACATTTGATCACTGTATACTTCTATCAAGATATTGCTATATAAAAAATGTGTAATGACAATGGAATCAAACAACTAGACTTCCCTGCATGCATGGGGAAACGAGGGAAGCACTGATAGAGAGAGGAGGAATGGAAGGAGGGTAGGATAAAGAGAAGAAGGAGGAGGAACCCTTGGACCCGATCTTGATGGATGAAGACCAACTTAAGTGGATCTTGGAATCAACAGGAATGATGCGTAGCGGAGCAACCTACCTATATAAGATGAATACCAAGAAGAGAGCCATAGCCAAGAGGGAGGGCTTGGCAAGCGATGAGGAAGAGGTAGAGGATCTCCGGGCTGTGGAACAAATTGAGGAAATCCTGTGTGCCACATATGAGAGGAAAAAAAGAGGCCCAAGAACAAGAGGAGGAGGCAGCCATCCCTTTCATATTAATGTCAGTGTGGAACACATAAACCCATGTGCGACCAATACACCAAAGAGAACACCACTGTTTAGACAACCAAAGTTCGGAGGAAGTCCGACATCAGGAAGTACATCTACATAAGGAGCAACAAATGGAGGATCCAATTCAGGCAACCTTAGTCAAGTATCTACACCGCGCATAGGAGGGAGTAGCTCAATATTTGGAATGGAAGGACACGATCCTACTATCAGATTACCAGAGTTTCGAGGAGAAGCAACAAAAGACCCTGAGAAACATCTGTTCATTTGCGCAGAGATCTGGGAAGCAAAGAAGATCACTGATGAAGACACCAAACTCGTGCAGCTAGCGATCACGCTAAGAGATCGAGCACTAGACTGGTACATGAGTATAGACACAAATAATGTTCCCGGAATGACAAGGACACTGGACAACATTAATAAACTATTTATAAATGAGTTCCATAAGTCGAGCTTAGAGGATCAATACATGAATGAGATGATTGAAATAAGACAGAAACCAAGAGAATCTGTAGGGATATTGATCAAAGATTCAAGCGATTAAAAGGAAATTTAAAATATCTTATGACCGATATGAAACATCGACACCTATTTGTCAACTCACTACTCCCACAATAAAAATATCCATTACGACAACATAAGTTTTAGACGCAGGCAGAGGCTCTGCAGGCAGCCTTGCAATTGGAAGAGAATCAGTACCAACATATGGACCTGGCTATCGAAGAACTGAAGGAGGATATGAAGAAATTAACATTTTAGATGAACCATAATAAGAACAAGGACAAACGGGAATCCTTTTGGTGAACTACCCGTAGGACGAAAGGACACTATAAAAATGAATACCCAAGATTCACACAGTATATGGTGACAGGGATGCCAAACCCACTACCACAAGGAGGATTATGGTGCGAAATATGAAAGAAACTGGGTCACGACCCTTACCACTGCATGGTGATTCATAAATACCAAACAGTCCCAAAGAACTCATATTGCACCTTTTGCAAGTCAGTGAGCCATCATGAAAAAGATTGTAGAACTATGGAGTTGATGCGAGAAAGAAGATTAGACACATACAGGGTACATGCATAAATGATGACTGGGCAATCAGTACCATAGTTCACTCAAGCCCTTGCCCCATGCAACACCGCACATCAACGGTATAATACTGCGTTGCAGCTGTACAATAACACGTAGCCACCGTACAACCTGACACAACCCCAGTACAATACCGCATAGTATAATCAGGGATCACATTATAACACATTGCGAGGTGATCATGTAGCTTATAGAGGAGCAGGATGAGCCATAGGGGGTTTTGGACGTGGTCGAGGACCAGTCACATGTCACAATTGCCAACAACCAAGACATTATGCATGGGAGTGCCCACTGCCACCAGTGACTTGTATGTATTGTCACGCATCAGACCACCATACGGAGGAATTTCCAAAATTACTTGTAAAGAACCAGGAAAAAAGGAATCAAAATAACCAGAATGTTCAGGGGATTTCAACCGAAGCAAGCGATGACAGACGAAACATCAACATAGTCACTCGAGGAGGAATGAAAGTAGGAAATGATGCAGTTCAACAAGAACCAACACAAAACCAATGGGTAAAGAAGAACACTGGCCCCAAGAAGAAGTTCGATGCGCATAAGGAGAAGGAGATATTTGTAGAAGCCCGACAAGAATTCTAGAAGGAGAACATTGCACTGACTGCACAATAGAGCAAGGAAGCTATGGAATATGAAATTCCACCATCACTGAACCATACCAATAGAATAAAACCCAAGGAACAAGTAAGTACTATCAAAGACTTTTTGCAATCATGCATCAAAATATTAAGTGATCCTTCATCTGTCAAAATATTGAAAAACATCCTAGAAAAATGTAGCAGCGAGACGAAACATAAGCTAGAATTGAAAACTGTCAACCACCTACATACAAGAAGAAAAACAAGTAGGGAATTTAGACTAAATGCTAACATGGCGGAATTTCAATATGGGAGATGTTATACTAGATCTAGGATCCGAAGTGAATGTACTACCAAAAGCTACATGACAATGCATGGGAGAACATACACTGGGATACTCAACTCTTCAATTAAAGCTAGCAAATCAACATAGAGTCCTACCAATAGGTAGATTGAAAGGAGTGATGGTAGATATGGATGGTGTGTGCACTAAGGCAAACTAGAAGTCATCAAAATAGTAGACAACACAACACCTTACCCGACGCTACTTGGTCTCGATTGGGCGTTCGACAACCATGCCATAATTAACTTAAAAACTAGAAAAATGAAATTTGAGTTGGGGGACTACAGTGTCATAGCCCCACTCGATCCATCAAAAAGAGAGAGGTTCGTAGAACCCACTTTTCTGGATTTAGAAGAGATCGACTAGTTGTACAGAACAACTATGTGCGATGCAAACTATATAAACCCAACCACAAACGGGGTACTCAGTTGACAGAGCATTACTTCATGTACAAAAAACTCAGACATTGGGTTAGAAAACTGGCAGCAAAGACTACATGAAGTATCCACAAGAAGGTGTGCCAGAATATACCGCACAATAAGGTGGATTGGCACAAAAATGAGAGAACCACCCAGTTTTCACGGGCTAAATGATTTGGAAACTTTCTTGACACAATATGAAGACGAAGTATTAGAAAAACAGAGATTGCTAGCACTAGATTTAGCACTAAAGGATACACCTGCAAGATCATGGGGTGCACACAAAGAGACTATCACAGATTGGTACCAATGTAAGTGATTAATATGCATAAGGTTCAGTGGAGAACAGACAGGTAACAAACAACAGAAATATGACAGACTAGGCACACGAACAGAACACTTGGAGGCATGAAAAACGCTGTGGAAAATGACACCACCGGAGGAATGGTCTCACCACTTTATTCATACTTTAGAGGGCATACCAGCGAATTGGTATACGGACCAGGAAATGTGTAAAGGAACCAAGACATGGGCAACACTCCAACAAAACTTTACAGTCACTTTCTCATTCAAGCATGAGAACCCCAACATAGACACGGCCTTGAAACGGATCAGAGACATCATATTCATTGAAGAACCGGAAGTGGAAGCTATCACAGAGGTACATCAACAAAATAAGAAGACAGTCAAGGATCTACTATCATGCTACCATGTACAGGAGGAAGCATCGGTTGAAGATGATTCACGCGATATTCAGATCGAAGAAGTCAAAGGTGAGAGAGATGTGGAAGGACCACCCTTAGAATCAGAGGTCATCTCTGCGCCAATCAAGATAAAGAAGGTTAACATAGGGACCACTGAGCAGCCCAAAATGGTCAACATTGGAGATTACTGGGACGAACAGACACTAGAAAGCATCACATAATTGTTGCGTGAGTACAATGACCTTTTTCCTACAACCTTTACAGAGATGAAAGGCATAGCCGAAGATTTAGGAGAAATAAAGATACCACTCAGACCTGATGCAAGACCCATTAAAAAAAAACCATATAGATTGAACCCCATATACAAATAAAAATTTAAATATGAGATTGATAGGATGCTCGAGGCCGACATCATCAAACCAGTCGAAGAATCAGAATGGATAAACTTGATGGTAGTACATGACAAGAAACAAGGAAGAGGGATCAGGATATGCGTTGACTTGAGGAAGTTGAACGATGCATGCCTACATGACCCATTCCCCACACCGTTCACGGACAAAGTACTCAAGAAGATAGGAGGCCACGAAGCCTACTCATTCATCGATGGATTCTCAGGATATCATAAGATTAAGATAGCACAAGAGGATAGACACAATACCACGTTCACGACAGAATGGGGATCTTATCAGTATATAATCATGCCATTCGGAGTGAAGAATGCAACTGCAATATTTTCTAGAATGGTCATCACAACATTTAAGGAATCCATCCATCAATTCCTCGAAGCATACTTGGATGATTGGATAGTGTATAGCTTACTAAAAAACCATGTGGAAGTTTTACGATTGATGTTAGAATGATGCAGGCAGTGCCATATATCACTAAATATCAAGAAATGCATATTTGGAGCACCATTTGGGATACTATTGGGACACATAGTATGCAAACAGGGTTTGCTAGTGGATCCGTACAAAATCGAAGTCATTGTTAACCTACTAGCACCAAAAATAGTCCGCCAACTAAGAGCAACGCTAGGACATACGAGATATTACAGGAAATTCATCAAAGGCTACACGCAGATTACAACGCCAATGGAAAAACTGTTAAGGAAGGATACAAAGTATCAATGGAACGACAAGTGCCAACACAGTCTGGATACCTTGAAGGAAAATATGGTCACCGCGCCAATATTGGTATTTCCATATTGGGAGAAGACATTCCATGTACATGTAGATGCATCAGGGATAGCACTTGGAGCTATATTAGTGCAACCAGGAGCAAGAGACTTGGATCACCTGATAACGTTCTCAAGTAAAAAATTATTAGACTCAGAACATAATTATAACACGACAGAAAGAGAAGGCCTATCTATATTTTATGCACTACAAAAATACAGACATTACTTATTGGGAAAACACTTTAAGATGTTTATAGATCATTCAGCCCTGAAATACCTAGTCAACAAGCCAGTGTTGGGGGGGAGAATCTGTCGATGGTTATTGCTATTTCAAGAATTTGACTTTGAGGTAATAGTTAAACCAAGAAAACTGAATGCAGTACTTGACCACCTATCGAGGGTCACAAATGGAGAGGAACCAATGAATTTAGAAGACAAATTTCCAAATGCACCGCTATTCTCAGTATAGATTGCTGACGATTACTTCGCAAAGATCATCCAATACTTGAGGACAAGTATTGCACCGCAAGAATATACCGCTACGCAGAAGAAGAAACTGGTATTCTGCACAACCGACTATCAATTGATCGCAAGACATCTATACAAGATGGGCACAAATAACATCTTACGAAGATACGTACTAGACCATGAAAAACCAAGAATTTTAGCAGAAGCCCATGCAGGAATAGCAGGAGGGAATTATGAAGGAAAATCTACCGCACATAAGGTACTATGGGCAGGATTATGGTGGCCAACGATCCACAGAGACTTGAAAGAGTACTGTCAGCAATGTGATATTTGTCAAAGGGTAGGTAAACTCAACAGAAGGGACAAGATGCCACTACGACCACAAGTGACGATTCAGGAATTTTACAAATGGGTGATAGAATTTGTGGGACCCATTAAACCACCAGCCAAAAGAATGGGGGCGAGATATATTATTACCATGACGAAATACCTAACAAGATGGGCAAAAGCCGCACTAGTAAAAGATTGCAGTGCAGAGACAACTACACACTTTCTGTTTGAACAGGTAATTACTAGATTTGGGTGCCCAATAATTTTGATGAGTGACCAAGGAATGCACTTCATAAACAACACCATCCGAGCGATGCTTGAAGAGTTTGAAGTTCATGACCAAAACAATACAGAGTATCATCCACAGGCAAATGGCACGGTAGAATCCTTCAACAAAATTCTAGAGAACGCCTTGAAAAAGATATGTAACGCCAACAAGGATGATTGGGACCTCAAGGTACCAGCAGTGTTATGGGCATATAGAACCACATGCAAAACATTGACAGGCCACACACCATTCAAACTAGTCTATGGTCAAGAAGTAATAGTGCCATTAGAATTTTTAATACCCAGTCTACATGTAGCAGCTATCACACACATGATAGAACGAGGCACAATACAGGAAAGACTGAATCAATTACTGTCGATGGAGGAAGACCAAATCTTGGCAGGATTACACTAACAAGTACGGAAAGCAAGAGACAAATCTTGGCACGACCGCCACATCAATAGGAAGATGTTCAAGGAAGGAGATCTAGTATTGCTCTACAACAGTAAATCGTTGTAGCACCCAGGAAAGATCAAAATGCATTGGTTAGGACCATACGAGGTAAAATATGTCATGGATGGAGGAGATGTACAGTTAAGAGATCTAGCATGTGTAGACCTAAGAGGAATGATCAATGGGAGCCGACTGAAGCTGT
>SNQJ01S0141894.1:0-13828 GCA_010110895.2 Picea sitchensis | reverse complement strand
CGAAGCCAACAAGGAAAATGATGACAACCATATCAAAAAAGGAAACAAGCAGGAAAAGGAAAGTTGGTAAAAGCAGGCTGACAAGACAACATGAGGCAGAGTTAAAACAAGGCAAGGACAGATGGGATGTCACATTAAACGTGCCAACTGGAGACGACAGAGTAGGTGTAATGACAAGTATGAAACCGTCGCAGATGCATTGAACCCACAATTATGGTGCATTAATCGCATGATGGAGGAAACTTCCTCGACAAGATTCATGACGAGCCCATACAACACATGAGCACAAAAGAAGTTAGTCTATTTGCGAAAGGAGAACAAAAAAAGAGAAACAACAACTAGAACGAACATAGTGAAACCACATAGCTCACCGAAGCCATTCGAACTCAAAAAATGTTTGACAAACACCATTATGGCACCAATGAAGCTCACAGAACCAGTCCAGATAGCCAGATTAACTAGGGTTCAGACTAGGTCACGAGGATCACTGGATTAAAACGAGCAACAACCACCAGAGATCGTCAATATTGATGAAATCCCGTCGCTAGAGGAAATGCCAGGAGAGTCCATACCAATACTAGAGGAGATTCCACAACCACAAACAAAGGCCATGGAACAGGATACACCAGTAGTGGTGCATGAGCCTCAGAACAAAGAAGAAGAAAACCACCAGGAAATACCACCAGAACATACTGAAGCAACCGTGAAAGTGAAAAAAATGACACAACATCTAGGATTAAAGGAGCAACCAGACAAGATGCAAGCACCCGACTTAGGTCACCCAACCGAGGATACCGTTGGAACTGCCTGGGCATGGCCAAAGTAGATGACAGGGGAACATCCAGGAGTTGGTGGAACTTTGAGCCAACCAACACAGCAGGAGGACTGAGTTCAGATACCGAGCTCACCTCGAAATAAACCGACTGCAGAGATTGTGCTACCTCATATACCAAAGGGAGTACAAGTGGAGCCGCAGCTATTGGGTCACGTCGGGAAGCTCAAGTATTCCGACCATGACGTAGAAAATGAAACCAAATATCCAGAGCTTGCACCACAGGTCTTTATGTAGAAAATAGTTGTGAACCAACTCAGAGAAACCATCACTCAGCCACACTAGTGGGCAACTGGACTGGACAGAACAAGAATTCTAGGATTTATGAAAATACCACACTTTGGCAGAGGCCAATATGTGTCGGCATGCATCAAGCAACTGTTAGAAGTTACACATGGAGAGGATGTATGGCTAGACAAACTTGTATAGATCCCATATAACAGGCCTACCCACCCGAGGTATAGATCCCGCGTTGATTCTGGACGATAAGTCCAAGGAAAAAACATTGGCATAAGAGATGAAGAAGAAATATGGTACCGAAAGGGGAACAATAGGCATTATAATCAAATGGATCAACAATTATGTGACACAATTGGGCGCAAATATATTAGCTTGTAAACTGCTAAGAAAATGTCGCAAAGACAAAGTACCGATAGGAGTCATTTCTGTTGCAGCTTAGTGTGCAGAAGGCACCTCCATGAGCTGGATTCCATACCTATCAAACTTGTTCCAAGTAGACTGGAAAGATGCGCAGGACGTAGGTACAAAATTTCATTACTCATGGTTGATCATTCTCATAGCTTTCATGGGATGGCGAGAACCAAAACACGTCGTCTTTTGTACCACACCACAACCAAGAGGAGCAAGATATCGCGTCCTGATATCCACACCACTAGCCAAGCATAAGAGGGAGAATGGAATCGTATTCGAAGCTTACCTACGAGAGATACATGAAGCCATCAGCCGAGCATGGAGAATAACACCAGGGGCGGTCGCACGATACAGGGGCATCGCCAATTTTTGGGCTAGGCGACAAGCCATGTGGATACAACCAAGGAAGGATCTAGATAAACAGTGGCTATAGATGCGCTACTACATCACCAAGGGAGATATCGACATGATCATCAGTGAATGGCCTTATGAATGGAGGATTCCAACCATACCCATAGAAGTACCAGGACAAGCAACATAAGGAGGGGATACACAGGCGAAAACATAGCCTCCACAAATCCCAGTACCCAAGAAATGAAGAACGAGACAAACCAAGTCGACTCAGGCAGACGACGGCTCAGAGCATCCAAGGACCCAGAAGGGGAGGACAAAAACCACTCAGCCGACCAATGGACAACGAAAACTGGCTGAGAGAGCATAGGAAACTGCATCGAACCCCATCACACACGAACCAGGGGGAACTAAGAGACCAACGGTACAGGATGCAGGTGCACACAAGAAAACAAAGGAACAATGAACACCGCCAGACTACACAATCACAGAGGATGATGGAGAGATGATTGCTATAATGGTCCAAGACTGCCTCGTGGAGGATTTTGATCATGCCGTGCACCACGGGGATAAAATGTAGAAGGAATTGACATAAATGGGACAACTCCTTAAGAAATTCGAGGAAGCCCAAATCACGAGTAGCAGTAGAGGCATAGAGCCATCAACCACATAGACCACAGAAAGGGTGGAGGTAGAAGAATGTGACCTAGTTCTTCCGATGCCACACACACATTCCACGGTCTACATAAAGCCTAGAATGATGTGAATGGATGAAATTATGGGACATACACCTTTGAAGGATTTGGATCATATCCAATTGGTCTTGACACAGATGCCATAAAGAGAATTATATAAACTATAGGTTAGCATCGAACACGAGATGCAATCACGAGCACATAAAAACTTAGTCGAGATACAACAAGCAACAAAGAAGTGGGAAGCATTGGAAATAGTTTGTGCACAGGACAAATCTGAAAATCAGGAGGAGAAAGAACACATAAATAAGATGGAACACAGAGTGGAAGAAATTTTTGGGAAACTTCCAACTACTACGTAAGGAAATGAACTCCTAGCTGTAGAAAAGATCAACCATATTGCGCAGGCAATTGATCAGTATCAGAAGGAGATCGAGACTCTCTGCGGACAAATTAGACTAACAACTCCACCAGTAGTGAAGGAGAAAAGGAAGTAGGATGCAACAATGTAACTGCAGGTGCTAGAAAAATAGGTCAGCATGACAACCGAGTTGCGGGATAAAGCAGGGAAACTTTGGACAAGGCTGGAAGAGGATACACAAGCCCAACACTGGGACAAGGAGGAGGAGAGGATCAATGCAACGATCCAAGAAATCAAGCAATGACAAAAGACTATACCAATTACAGAACGGGTCAAGGGATCACAAGAGTTGAAGAAGATACAGGCAAAACTTATCATTGTGCAAACACAAAAACAAGAGCGCCAGGCTCAAATAGAACCGTTGCAGGAATGGGTAGCAGAAGTACTTGTGCAGGCAGAAGAAGCTAGAAAACAGACATAACAGACTCAGCTAGAATCTGCAGGACCGATGAGCGAGGAAGTGGCAGCTCAGACTGTCGACACCATCAAGGAGAAAATCGCGCAGGCACTGAAAAAAGAAGCAGAGTTGCAGGAACAGTTCTAGACGATCACTAAGGAGATCGAGGAAGCACAGAGAAATTAGGTGACTTGGGACGAGTCAATATCAGTGTTGGGGGCCTATTGGCACTAGGCCAAAGGGGAAAGAAGAATTATCTTGGGAAAGAAAGTGTGCAAAAAACTGAAGTAACAACTGGAAAAAGGACAACACGCACGCATGCAAGAAAGCATGCACAAAGGAAAGTGACAACTGGAGGAAGAACACCACGCACATGGGAGAAAGACCTAACATAAGAAGGGTTAGGGTTTTGTTAATATTTTGTAAAAGGATGAAGAGACCGAAATGTATAAATATAGATACGAAAGTATCATATAAGGGGGGTGGTTGTTATTTCTATTGTTGTTGTTGAGGGTTAGGCTTTGGAGTTAAGTTTTGAAGACTGTAACCACGCATAAGCATAGGCGATATGTAATTTTTTTAGCTGTATGAACTGATTTTGTAAGCTGTTGAGAAAAGAAGATACGAGGGAAGGTAGATCTGAGGATTAGACTACAGGCTGTAGAGCCTGGTACGATCTAGTTCGCCTCACATAGATCTTACCCAGTTTTGTGGAGAATTGTAAGCGTGTGGCACCAGGAATGAAGAACTTCCATAATAAAAGAGCCAAAATCCAAATCTTTGTGGACGTAGCCTAGGAGGGGGTGAACCATGGTAATACTTGTGTAATATGTTGAATGTACACATGTCTCTTCTTTCTTTCAGCAATTAATGGTTAATCTTGATGAATGAGTTATCACATTGTTATGAATTTGTTTATACTCTGCTGGAATTAAACTATGAAATATACGTATGTGACTTCAAGGGATAAGTAGTTTACCTTACAGCTCATGGTACCTGGCTTTAGTCAAGAAACCCCTATCCCCTACTCTGTCCTAGGCTGTAAACACCTGAGTCTTACAGTCACCCATTTAAAGCTATCTCGGGTGAGACTGTGCAATACCTTCTGGGTACTGTGCTGCCTTCTGGATTACTAGGAGGGCCGATAGTTTTAGAGGCTTTGTTGGAACCCTGAATGACATGAACCCCTGGTCAATAACTCAGACAACCCGAGAAGGGAAATAGTAACCGACACTTCTTATAACTTCTATGGCACACAACAATTCTTCTCGGTAGTCAACTTCTTCCTCTTCATATTCTTCTTTTGTGTCTTCTTTATCAGAGTCTTCTACTGCCATGAATATAACTCTTTCTGTTTCATTGACTTCATCTTCATCTGATGAAGATATGTCTTCTTTGGTGCATAAGATTTTCTTGAAAGCTTTATTTGTAGTTCTTTTTCCTTTATATGTTTGTTTTCTATTTGAGTAATCTTCATCATTCCTCTTATTTTTCTTATGAGGACATTTGTTAGCTGACCAATACCATCACAATTAAAACAAATCAATTCAAACTTACCTTTATATTTGTCGTTGGTTCCTTTGTTCAATATTTTGATAAAGTTGGCCATTTCTTCATCATCTTCCGAGATGTCACTGTTGCTGCTATGTTCTTTTTCATTTTGCTTTCCCTTTTTATTTGACCTTTTGGATTCTTTGAAATCTTCTTCTTTTATATCTGGGTTTTCTTGTTTAGTTCTCATTTCATATGCTATGAAGATTCCATGTAGTTCTTCCATGCTTATTGAGTCTAGATCTTCTCTTTCTTCTAGTGCAGATACCTTAGGATGAAATCTCATAGGAAGATATCTTAGTACCTTTTGAACAATTACAAATTCTTTAATTTATTCTCCCAATCCTATGATTGCATTTACTATTTCATCGACTCGTAAGTAGTGAGTTGCAATATTCTCGTCTTCCTTCATATTTAGTTGTTAGAATTGACCTATGTAATTTTGAAGCTTTGTTGCTTTGACTTTTGAATCTCCTTCATAAATAGTTTGGAGCTTGTCCCAAATCTCTTTAGCAGATTTACAATGTATAACTTTGGTGTATACTGATTCACAAAGACCATTCAGAAGTGAATTTGTGGTTTTGGAATCATTTTGCCCAATTTTTATTGCTCTTTCATTTGTCGGCGAAACTACTGGTTCTTTGTATCCATCTACAACAGATTGCCAAAATTCAAATCCATGTGCCTATATATGTTTTCATATTTTTTCTCCGAAATGCATGCTTTTGTCCATCAATATGTGGTATTCCATTTTTATACATGTTGTTTCTCTCCATGATCTGCCTTTCAGTGGTTAAACTAATTTATGAAGGAACCTACTCTAATACCAATTGTTGGATTACTGAGAGGGGGGGGTGAATCAATAATAGATAAATTCTATTCTTTTCAAATTCTATTCCATCCTGCCGCACTTTTCTCTATCAATAATACCATCCCAAATAACCTTTCAAAAAATAGATATTCAATTATATTCAATAGGTTCAAGTATGATTAAATGCGAGAGCCTTGCCTCTTATTTATACTTTCATGTAGCATCCCACTTTCCTTATTTTAGGGAGTTCTCCATTAAATTTATTATTTAAATAATTTCTTTTGCAAACACTTTGACTTTTTGGGGCTTCTAGATGACTCATGAGGGTTCTCCAACTTCACATGGCCATAACTCTCTAACCGTGAGGAGTTATGTGATGTTCCACATACCACCAGAAATGACATAACATGAACTATCCATATAGAATAGTCTTACATGAAAATATATCAAAACACATACCATTATCCATCAAACAAATTTGGGTCCATTACCCAAACCTTTGTGCTACCGGAATTCACTACCATACTTCAAGGGTTGACATCAATGGAAACTAACCCAATTAATCAACAATTCTATGTGTTTAAGGCTTTCATATTGGAAGGTTGACACATGCTTGAGGCATTTCTAGGTGAGTTTTGGTATATTCCTTGAGTCACATCTTGGATACTTGGCATATGGTTTTTTGTATGGTATATGCTTGAGGAATACCATGAGTGATATGACACATGTTTGATGGTATCTCTTGGTACATGGCTTATGGATGTTGGCACATGGTTTGAGGTACATCTTGGTTACTTGTTGATGCTATGATGGTCATGCCTTTGGTATCTTGTTAAGGCATTGGTATATGCTTGAGGCACATATTTGGTGGATGGTGTGAGGAATATTCTTGGTACATGTATGAGCTGCATTTATTGGTGATATTGATGCATGTTTGAGGCACTTCTTGATGAGGTTATGGGACATGTTTAACGTACATGCATTAGATGTTGTGGACCATGATTTTAATGTACATGCATTAGATGTTGTGGAACATGCTTGAGGCATGTCTTGGTGATGTTGGTACATGTTGAGGTACACCTTAATGGTGTTATGGTACATTGATTAGAATCATATCTTGGCTATATTGGTATCTTGTCTATCTTGGTTATCTTGGTTATGCTTGAGGTAATTCATTGATGATATCTTATGGTACATGGTGTATGACATGATTGAGACATATCATGAGTGATATGGTATATGGTTGATGCATGGTATGGAATAGGTTGATGTACATGGTATGGTACATGTTAATGTACATGGTATGGCACAGGTTGATGTACATGGTATGGTATAGGTTTATGTACATGGTATGGTATTGGTTGATATACATGGTTTATGGTTGATGTATGGTACAAGTTGATGTACATGGTATGGTGATGGTTTTGGTATCCATGTGAGTGGATCTGGTTATAGTTGGTTGATGATGATATATTGGTGACAGTGATAGTGATGGTGATGGTGACATAGGAAGTGACATGTTGGATTATTGGTTGATCATTAGGTATAGGTTGATGTGATGGTGACAATGACATGTTGGTTTATGATAGTGGCAGTTACATGTTGATCAATGGTAGTGATAGTTTAAGTCTACACTTATATTTCAGGGTGACAGGACGGGGAAGGAAAGAGGGTTGTAGCCTCCTCCTGGTTGGTGCCGGAAAACTCACGGAGTTGAAGTTTTATTCAGGTTGGATCTTGTAAATTAGGGGGTCGTAGCCTCCTTCTGGTTGGAGAGAGAGAACAAAGGAAGTTGGAGCTTCCTTTAGGTCGGAGCCTGTAAAATAGGGGGTTGGAGCATCCTTCCAATTGTAGCTGGAGAATTTAGGGAGTTGTAGCTTCCTTCAGGTTGGTTCTTGTAAATCAGGGGGTTGGTTCCTCCTTCCAGTTTGATCTAGGTGGATATTGGTGGCCACCCACCTATTCCAACTAGCTCCTCTAGACAATTGTTAGTTCAACACATTCTTCTGTAATTCTTTGTAATTGTGGGTTCTACAATTCTGGGGCTATCTAAATCCCTACACAACTTCCAAGTGGATATTGGTGGTCACCCACCTAATCCAATTGGATTATTTTGGAAGCTTTCATGTCAATACATCTTTCTGTACTTCAAAGGCCGTTTTGAGACCCTAAACAATGGTTTTTTGGTTCACTTGGTTGGAATTTTGTGGTAGAAAAAGTGGCACTGGGTTCGACATCGATGATCCACTTCCCACTTTCTAGATTTGATTCAGAGTCAGAATATTCCTCTGACTCGGAAGCTTTCAACTCGACCACCAGCGACTGCTTGGAGCAACATTCCTTGGTGTTGTGCCAAGGGCTTTTATGGTATTCACCCCATTTTCCTATGTCCTTATTTGACTTCTCATTACCCTTCTTGGGTTGCATCTTGGACTGGTTTTCCTAAGAGCATCCATCTTTCCTCTATCCCTTGTTTAAAGGGTTGGGGCCACCTTTTTCCTGCTTCGACTATTAGGAGTTTGAAGATCCAAACTCTCGCCTCTTCTACTTAAATTTCTGCTTGATCTTGACAACATATCTATAAGCCACACCTAATGATGTGATGTCCAAAAACTCCATTCATGTGGGCATGAGGCATCTAAGTGGCCCTAAATTTATCAGCGTGACCCTATCTTCTCCACCACCTACCATCTCTTGGGTAAAGGAGAGAATGCCACCAATTTTCACATCCAGGATGGATTGTTATGCCATCTGGGACACCTCTATGTTCCCACAAGTGAGCGTGCAAAGTTTATTTGGGAGGCTCACTGAAGTCGGATGGAAGGACATTTTGGCATGGATAAAAATGTCGTCGTTCTACGAAACATTTTTTTTGGCCAAAACTTCGACAAGACGTCAACACGTATATCAGATCTTGCACTGCCTATGCCATTTCCAAGCCAAACATCAAGAAGCAAGACTTATACACCCCTCTTCCTACTCCCAAGAGGCCTTGGGAATCCATCTCGATGGATTACATGTCTGGCCTTCCGTCCACCAAGCATGAAAATGATTGTGTATTTCTGGTGGTTGATCGGTTTTTGAATATGGACATTATCACAACCTGCAAGAGGAGCATCATATCGACAGATACTGCCAAGCTCTTCTTTGAACAGGTGTGGGTCCATTTTGGGATACCAAAGACCATCATCTCAAATCAAGACAGTGAGTTCCTCAACACATTTTGGTCAAGTCTTTGGTCACTGTTGGACACCAAGCTCACTAAATCCATTTCTTTCCACCCCCAAACGGATGGCCAGACAGAGGTTGTCAATCAGATGATTGTGCACATCCTGCACATGTACAACTCTAAGCATCCGCGTACATGGGATGGGATTCTTCCCTATGTTAAACACAACTACAACATGGCTCTCCATAGCTCCACCGACCATATCCCATTTCAGGTGGGGTTGGGATTCCAACCTTTGGGTCCCATTGATGTTGCATTACCTCTTTCAACCATACATGCATAAACTCCCCATGTTCATTTCGAGGCCAGAAAATCCACCAGATTCATTGAGCGGATTCAACACATCCACCAACAGGTCCACGAGATTTTGTAGAAATCCAATGCTAAGTAAAAGAAACACCATGATCAACACCAGTTACCACACGAGTTTCAGGTGGGAGACAAGGTCTGGTTACATTTGTAGAAAGATCACCTTACAGGGCCACATCGGAATCTCCGCTCACTTTGCTATGGGACTTACACTATTGTTAGCACTAGAAGTTGTTCCTAGAATGCCTTAGGAACACGCCTAGAAAATGTTGTTTCAAATGCTCAATAATGGTTAAGGTTTGCAGGTGGAAGGGTCACACTCTTGATCTCAATATGGTTTGAGGTTTGAGCTAGTGAGATCACTTTCCTATGTGCAACAAGTGAGGAAAACAAAACTTTGTAGCTAGTGATATAGATTTAGATGGTTATGTTCAGAAGAAGAAGATACACAAAACTAATAATCCCACTAAAGATAAACCTGGTCTTTAATGATCATATGCAATAGAAGAACAAATATTAACTTAGAAATCCTTTCTAAATTAGATTTATGTGTTTATGCATCACTGTGGTAAAGATTACATCAAATCCTTTGAGACAACCTTTTTAGCACAATAGACACAATCATATACCATATAACAATGTAAAAATGCTCAAGAAATAATAATGAATACATAACACATGAATGAAGGCACACACTAACCAAGGATTTTATTCTCTGCTGAATTATTTACATAAATCAAATGAGTTCAAGAACTCTGAAAGATTTGCAATTAAAACCATAGAGTACAAAAAATAGTCCACTGGACTCTTCACCCACCGACTCTACATATGATTTTACATGAGATTTATAGATCTATGAGGTAACAAATATATCCTCCAAGTTTGGATCTAATCTACTCAAAATATACATAGATGACACCTCCTAGGTTCGAATTTGCACTTAGTCAAATCAACAAGATTACAAAAAATCTGGAAAATCAATCCCATACCTAAAATATAGGGTTTGAAATTTAGAGCATTAAATACATTCAAATCAGATCAAATCATTGAGGATGTTTAGAAAAAATGTCCTCCTTGAACATCCATGTTTATTCCTGACTTGACACCTCCTCTTGGCACATGTGGAATCTAACTAAGGGATGACTGTCCCATTTTACAACATATGGTGAATTTATGAAAAATAAGGCTGAATAATCACTTCATATCTCCCAAACCATAATAACTATGTAAAACCGAGAGAGGTTTTTTTTATTGGGTCTAATATTGAAAACAATTATTTCCATTTTTCAAAATACCTCTCCATCGCCTCGTAATCTGTGCCCACAGTTGATGACTAAAACAAGAAATTCTAGAATTTTCAAATTTGAAAAAAGAGTTGTAAAGATTTGCTTGTATCTCCCAAAAAATGACACCTGTGTAAAAAATGAGAGAGGATTTTTTAGATGAGATCGTTATTGAGAAAAGACTCTTTCATTTTTTCAAAATACCTCTCCATATCCTTGTAATATGAGCCCAAAGATGATGACTAAAAGAAGAAAATTCCTATGTTTTCAATTCTGAAAAATGAGTTGTAATATCTACTTGTATCTCCCAAAAAATGACACCTCTGTAAAACATGAGGGAGGTTTTTGTATATGATATCGTTCTTGAGAAAATCCTCTTTCCCTTTTTACAAATACCTCTCCATTTGTTCAGAGGATGAGTTTAAAATTGACTACAAAAATAGTCATTTCCAGAAAATCCCTTGTTTTCTGTTTTCTCCGTTTTCATACAAGACTGTTCCAAAAACTATTTTCTGAAGATAAAAAATGGTGTTTGAAGGATAAAAAAATGTTTAAATCCATCCCTAAGAATCGCAAAACCATCTCCAAACCCCCTCTTCTTGTTATAAGGAAAACACAAAGCATATGATAAATAATGCCATTATGGATTATCATTACCTTTTGTTGCCTCACTACTCATGTCATATGTGTATTTTAGGGTGTGGAATAGTGTAATTATCATGTTTCACCATCAACCATAAAAAAAAACCCAAAACCATGTAATTTTCTTGAAAACAAGATGCTGTAGAACTTCCTGTAGCGCCCTTTTCAAAATCTTAGTTTTAGATTTTAAAACCCCTCATATGACCTTAAGGTGGAAAAAAGGATTCTAAGAAGGCCTAATTACCAGTATGTAGGAAAAATATGATTTTTTTAAGAGAAAAATTTGATCATGAAAATATTAGTGCTAACATGGGCTCCATAGGGGATGACACACTCCGTGTGAGCTGCCAAGAACAAGCAGACCCATGCCTTATCCATTGGGATATAGAGTCATTCACCTCCTTACAAACCCGTGCAACCGTCCACTACCATACCTGAGGAAGGGATATTATTCTCTACGCTAACCTACTCTAACCAACTCCGCTGCTCGATTATGTAATAATAAACTTCCAGAAGAACCATTCAAGTAATTGATTAACTAACCAAAATCTTTGTACATGCTTAAGCAAAATGAAGTCTAGAACATGAATCAACACTTCATCACAAATTTGATCTTTGGGTTTATAGTGAAACAAGGGATGGGAATTTGAACTTATGAACTCCTCCATATAGATATCCACCAGATCATAAAGAATGAAAGAAATAGAATTTTGTCAATAAGAGGTTACCTTTGCCTGCAGTTCTAAATGAATGGATTATCCATGAGAATCCTCTGCTCCATGAATGATACCAAGTTCTTGCTCATGATATGGTGAATTTAAAGAAGAAAAACTGGAATTTTAAATAATGCCAATACCAACTTGCTGAATGTCTTCTGGAGATTTTGAATTATAGATGTCAAACATGAGCTTGCTAATTTCTAGAAACTAATTTTCAACAGCTAGTGAAGAAGAAAGATTAGTGGTTTGTTTATGAAATTCTTCCTTATCTCCTTTGTTTCCTACTTCAACTTCTGATATATAACTATTATCTATTGTTTAATTGCACCCATAAACTTTAGAGATAAGGGAAGTAACTTGTTCTTGGTCTTCAACATCACTATCTCCAATCACTTCATGATCAATCTCATAAACACAATCAACTCTTGGCTCATAACTAGAAAAAAAATTAACTGTATTTGTGGCGTCAACCTCCCCTCCTCTCCTTTAGGTATGACTCGACCTCCTGGTCTAGGATTTTTCAAAAAACACCTGAGTCAAAGAGACTCCTTAGATTCCTCCTTGGAACCCAAAAATCTATCACAAGTCCTTCCATTATTCTAGCGCAGGTTTTGTGGCACCCACATAAACTCTCCTTAGCACTTTCTAAATTTCACACCAACCACGCTAGCTCTCTATGCTAGGATTCCCCCTTGATGTGACCATAGAAACATAATACATCATTGAAATGACCATTATCTACCTGAAATGTTCCAGATCCTTCGACACTAAGAGATCTCTCATCACCAACAAATTTTTTCTTGGCGTTACATTCATTTAGAGTAGAAAATATGGCTTTCTCCTTAGACATATGATAAGATGCTCCAGAATCAATAAGAAACTCATTAGAAGAAGAAGTAGAAGTTGCATTGAATGAGAAACCAGAAGAAGAAAGTGAATGTCCATGAGAAGAAGAAGAAGAAGTAGAATTGATATTCATGTTGTGCTTCTTCATCATTGCTTCTAAAGTTGCCATCTTCTTGAAAATTTTTGACTCATCATGACCATCTTTCCCACAAAAGTTGCAATGTCTGTCAGTATTCTTATTTTTAGATTTTTCTCCTTTGTCACCATTAGGAGCTGAAGTTGTCTGAGGTTGTTTAGGACCCTTGTTTTTCTTGTTGTTGTGGCAAGGATGTTACTTCTTGGGATTCTTGGGTTTATCTTTCTGTTGGGCGACTAAGGCTTTGTTGGAGGTACCTGTAGTGTTGATCACTCCAAGTTGTACAATATTATCTTGCTCTCTAATCAAAGCATCATAAAAGGACTCAAGAGTGGGTTTTTAATAAGCTTTCCCTAGAGCCTCTCTAATGGCATAAAAGGTAGATAAAAACACAGGATATGCACTACCTATCTTAGAAATAATAATATAGATGTAACACTCTTCCTTCAACTTTATGTTACACTCTTCAGATAAAATTCTAAGTGTTGTAAACTTAGATAGATAGTCTTCAATGTAAGAAAAATAATTTGGACTTAAATTCAATATATGATTTTCTAACTGATGTGCTTGAATAGTATTGTGTTTACCAAACACAGATTCAAGATTTTCCCAAGCTTCATCAGGGTCATCAATTTCTTGAAGGTGGAACCTTAAATCAAGAGAGATGAACATTCCAATTAGTCCACGTGCTTTTTCATTCCTATTATCCCATTTGAATTTATTTTCATCATTAGTGGGTTCTTTTTCCTTTCCCAAGGTAATCTGGTACATACCTTTACTTCCTAATAAATCCTCCATATGAGATTTCCATAGGAAGTAGTTGGTGTTGGTAAGCAAAAGATCATTGGAATAATCCATATTAAATATGCATATAATATGAATTTAAAAACTGAAACTGATGATCTGGATGGAGATATCTCTAAAAAATAGGCGGTTTTAAAAAAAATGCATTAAA
>SNQJ01S0141893.1:21635-39324 GCA_010110895.2 Picea sitchensis | reverse complement strand
TTCTGCAATTCTTTAATTCTTGGAATACTTTGATCCTATAGATAATATTACTCAATGTATTCTTTGAAACTCCTCCAAGTTTCACTCCTTGAATCCTCCCCAAAAAGAAGTTATAGAAAGAATGGTAGACTTTATTCAATTCTGGTTTATTCAAGAGAGAGAACTTGTACAGAATGTCCCGCGCTCAATATTTAACATCAGATTCTGAAACTTGGACACAAGAAACTAAAGTTTGTACTCTTTCAAATGAAATTGGTCCCACTTCATTTGGATTCTCTATGAAGAAGGTATGACTATTTTACCCGGAACACATGTTTATTGACTAGCTTAAGGACTAGTCAAAAACCCTATCTTCCACAAAGTGTATCTCCATAATTATAGTGAATCAAGAGCTGAAAATTTTACCACATGTACATTGATATGTCGTCTCAATACCATAGAAATTTCACAATCTGAATCGTTTTAGAAAAAAAGTTATAGCGAAAATGGTAAGATGACCTGTAAATAACATACCTTAGAACACATCACCAAAAAACTTCATCCTCCCTTGAAATACGGCCTTCTTTACTTATAATTTCCTCTGAAATTTTACTTGTGTATCAAATGAATGTATAATGATATTTATTTATACCATTTATACCACTTCCTTTTAACATTAGGGTAGACCTGACACTTTCTTATTTTGTAATTCTTTTCTTTAATTATCTTCAGGGCCTACATGTATTTCCTTCTTCAGTTCACTTTGTCATCTTCAAAAATTCATTTCTCCTCAACCATGAGGATCCACGTGGCGTGCCACCTACCACCGGAAATAAAATGATGTATACTATCCATCCATAGGTTTTGTTTATGCATGTACATTTTCCTTCATGTCCAAATACCTTCATCAATCTTGTGGCCCAAAACCAATTACTAGGGTTGACATCAATGACAACAACCAATATTCCAACAATATCCCCCTTTGTCATTGATGGAAACACTCATGCTCCCCCTATCATCATGATCTCAATTTATCTCCCCCTTTGGCATCAATGGCAAAGGGTAGGGCTTCTCCCCCTGAGTTTAATGTAAAAAGGTAACTTTCTTCTTTGGGGCTGCTCCCCCTGAACATGTGGCACTCAATAATACTTCGTCCTTATTTTTGGTCTTTGGGACTTTTTCTTCCTTGGAATCCTTTTGTGTGTCTTATGTATTCTCTCTCTTCTTCATGTCTAGGATGTATATGTTGTCCGGTCTTCTTGTTGCAGTTGCAACCAATCTTCATGAGTTATTTTCTCTGATTTTACATTTTCAGGAGTCAAACATAAGAGTGTATCATTGATCACACATTTTACTAACATTGAGTAGATTATGCTTCAAGTCTTCAACCAATACAACATTTTTTTCTTTTACATTCTTTCTTCCAAGCTCTACTACACCTTCTCCAAGTATTTTGGCAGATGAACCATCTCCAAATGCAACATTGCCACCCTTTCTCATTAAAATGATGAATTTGTCTTGATCCCCGGTCATGTGTGAAGAACATCCACTATCTATGTACCATTCATCTTATTATTTACATTCTTTAGCGGTTAATGCTATTTAACAATCTTCATTGTTTGAAATATTTTTCCTTCTCCATACTGTGGTTGGCATAGGGACATCTTCATTCATATATCTGCAATCTTGTGCTTTGTGACCAAGATAATTATATTTGTAGCATACAATATTTTTGTCCATCAATGGGGAAAATGAATTATAACTTTTGTTGAAAAATCCACGATTATTTCCATATCTTCTATTTACACAATTCATGTTTCTTGCTTATTTGTTCATTTCATTGATTATGCAATTAATTGCCGTATGTCCAAAATTTTTGCAATTATAACAATGACCAAGAAAGAAATTTTGATACCTTGGAGTAAGTGGCCTTCTTTGTGATGTATTCCAAGTGGATTCATGATCTACTCTTCTATATTTTCCTTCATACTGATTGAAGCTTCTTTGATTCTTGAAGGTAGGAGGTCTTATTGGATATTCATCTCTTTTGTAATCATTCCTTCTTTCTGATATCCTGGTCCACTTCTCATCAACTGTCTGTGTAGCTCTTTCTTCAACCTTTTTGTTGGTATTTGCATCTTCTTTGTATGAAGTTTCACCCATGCATCTAAGATGTGTTAAGTCTTTTGGCACTTGAGAGTTTCTCAATCTCTTCCTCAATGAGACAACTTCTTGTTCAAGTTTCTCACAATCTTCTTCTTTTTTCATCATTTGGACATTCCTTACTTCTCCTATTCTTATTTCTTCTTCAAGTAGATTTTTCAAGGAAATGTTTTCTTCTCTTAGTTTCTCAAAGTCTTCTAATTGTTTCTTCAAGATTACAACTATCTTTTCACAACTATCCAATTCACTTCTTAGTTTTCTATGTGTGTCTTTGAGCTTGCTATTTTCAATCTCAACATGCTTCAATTTTTTAAGATTCTCATCTTCTTGTTGAATAATTTATACTTCATGATTTTATTCTTCTTCGTTGAACTTTTCTTCTTTAGTGTCATCTCTTTCAATCCTTGGAAGGGGACATTCAAATTCAACATGTCCTACTCCTTCACAATTAAAGCAAAATAACTGATCTCTATTTGCTTCTTTGAAATATGAGATGTTGTAATTTGTTTCAACTTCTTCTTCTTCTTTTGCTTCTTCCCTTGCTTAAAGGTCTTGTAGCTTGTCCCAAAGCTCTTTTGATGATGCACATGATCCCACCTTGGATTTCACTGAATCTTTCAATCCATCCAGGATGGTATCTATTGTCAATTTGTTGTTCCTTTTTGCTTCCTTCTGAGCTGCAGTCTTTGATTTCTTCAAAGCATTGTATCCTGAAGCAACTGAGAACCAAACATATTCCCAAAGAGATTTCAATTAAGTTTTCATTCTATTACTTCAGTATTCCAAATTGCTTCCATCAAATGGTGGAATCTCATTTGGAATTTTGTCTTCCATTTCTTCTTAGGATCTTCCTTACAGTGGTTAAACTGTACTGAAGGCAACCTGCTCTGATACCAAATGTTGATACTGAGAGGGGGGTGAATCAGTATCAAGTACAATTTAAAACATTTTTCAAATTATACTTAAATCATTCAATTATATCAATTTAAAACATTTTTCAAATTATACTTAAATCATTCAATTATATCCAATGAGAATGAACAATAGTATAAGAGTTACACCAATACACCAATACACCATGCACAATATATGAGAAATAATCAATAGTTGTTCAAGGGAAGTGGCAATGGCTTCCAAAGGTAGCTACATCTTCCAAATGTAAGGGAGGGATTCAACCCAAGAGGAAGATACACACCCAATAAGGAAGAGAGGGTTGAACTATCCATCCTTGTCCATTCCTTCCACCCAAGAATATATGAGAGATAATAAACATTACATTAAATCATCACCATCAACCAACCATCACATAGAACATGATAATGCTTCCTTGGACTTCTTCAATTTATTCAATTCTTCACCCTTGGAATACTCTAATACTTTAGATAATATTACTCAATGTATCTTTGAAACTCCCTCCAAGTTTCACCCTTGAATCCTCCCCCAAAAGAAGTTATAGAAATATGGTAGACTTTATTCAATTCTCGGGTTGAAACGTGAGAGCTTAACTGTACAATCAAGGCCACATTCTAATATATGATCAAACTTGCATAAAAGAAACTAAATTATGTATTCTTCCAATGAAATTGGTCCCACTTAATTTGGATTCTATGAAGAAGTTATGACTATTTTACCTGCATCACTTGTTTATTGATTAGCTTCGTGACTCCGGGTCAAAAACCCTATCTTCCACAGAGTTTATCTCCCATAATTGTAGTGAATCAAGAGATGAAAAATTTTTACCACGTGTACCTTGATGTCTTATATATACTATATCAATTTCACCATCCTCAACCGTCTCTATAAAAAAAATTACAGCTTAAAATGCAGGGTGAGATGCTTTGTAAATAACATACCTTAGAACACATCACCAAAAGACTTCATCCTCCCTTGAAACTACTTTCTTACTGATTTCCTCTTAAATTCAACTTGTGTATAAAATGAATGTAGTGAACTGATATTTATTTATACCATTTATGTCACCTTTTAACATTAGGCCAACCCCGACACTCTCTTTATTTTGTAATTTTTTCTAATTATCTTCAAGTCCTTACATGTACTCCTCTTCAATTCACTTGTCATCTTCAAAAATTCATTTATCTTCAACCATGAGGAATCCATCGCGGATCGCTACACATACCACTGAAACAACATGATGTATACTATCCATCCATGGGTTTTGTTTCTCGTGATGTACATTGTCCTTCATGTCCAAATATCTTCATCATCAACGGGTTCAAAACCAATGACTAGGGTTGCATCAATGACAACAACCACCTTCCAACATAATATATGAGATCAGATATTGTACATGATATAATTGCATGTATTATTAGTCCATGTTGAAGGAGTAGAGGCACTATAGCAATCGATAATTCATTGACTTCATATTAATATGTTTTTTACTATAATTTTCAGATCATCCGTATTGTTTGAACTATAGAAGTAAAACAATATTTTTATATAATAAAACTTTATATGTCATCATCTCATTGGTGAATATATTGGAAATCTTATTTCAGGATCTCTCGCTGTTCTGGGCCGTTGTAAATGTTTATATATCCAAAGTTTTGATCTTAGAAGCTCCTTTTACCTCCTTATTACATTTTTACCAAATGTTTACATATTGAAAGTTTTGAGCATCGACGCTGTTTTTTAATGTTTTATTATTATGTCTATTTGTATTGAAACAAGTTTTCTTGCCACCGAAGTTTTAGAGCATTGACACTTTTTTGAGGTGCTTGAATAGGTCCGACAACTTAAATGTTTACATAGTGCGTGTAGGTCCTTAGACAGTCCGACAGCCTTAAATGTTTACCAGGCTCTTAAACAACCGGACAACCTTAAATGTTTACCTAAATAGGCTTCTCATAGTACATTCTTCCTCGAATTTTTCTATACAATGTTGCGCTGAATTTGGAAAATATTGTTGTTCACTTCCATTGCATAGCCATTGTATGTTTCCATAATTTCTATTCATGTTTGAATGCAATTTGGTCATCATACATACATACATTGTTTAATCGGGTTCTGCGGGTGCTCTTTGGTTCGTTGGTTTGTCTATTGTTGTTTGTTGTTGCTTGGTTCAACTTTGCAAGGTTGAGGACCCTCGCACTCAAGGCTTTGGACCCGCCTGGTTCTTGCTGCTTGTTTTGTTTACCTTCAACTTGAAGGGGAGTTGTCCCCGCAGGAGCCATTGAGCTTTTTTACTTGAGAGGTCCAGTCCCCGCACCCACACCGACTCCACGCTCGGGCTCGCTCATTGTTTCAGAGTAAGTTTCTATGCCATATTTTCATTTTCTATTCGTTCTTTAATGTTCATTGTTTGCATTTTGCAAGTAAGAATGTTTGATTTTTTCTACTGGCATGCACATCATATGTTTCAAGTTCCTTTTATGCTTGGGATGCACTTTGGTAATCATTGGAGATACATATGTTGTTTATTGGTTCATTGTTTTTGTTTGTACCGCTGGTCTGGTTCATCGGGCCGCCTTCTTGTTGTTTGGTTTAAGTTTGCGAGTTTGAGGTCCTAGGGCTGAAGTTGGGTATTACGTTTGTGATCTCTTTTTTAAGTAAAAGAGTTGGAGCCTTTATAATAACAATGACAAAATATACAGAGTTAGGGATGCCAACCGTCTCCGGCTCGAAAGGAAATCGACACTGGATATCCTCGGCTCCATGTGGCATAATAGTTAAAAAGTAGGAAGTCCGTATCAATGTTCTACCGCTAACTCCCCTACCGTAGGAAACCAGGAGTAGTCGCTTGCAGCATAGGTCTAGTGTTTTTATCTATGACTAAGACATAAGGAAAGCTAACTGTCCATCGACATAGACTAAGTAAACAAAACCAAAAACAAGGGTCGGATCGAAACATCAAGTAACCTCTGAGCCGTTGGAGTCGTTGTCCGCAGTGTGTCGCCATCGCGCTGGAAATGCATAAGCTCTGGCACATGTCGGGAATTGCTTCTTTGATGTAGCTCTTGAGTGCGCAGCGAAAAAAACATGTCGAGCCGCTGCTCCAATCTCGCGATGCGGAAGACCTGGTCCTCAAGCAGATTCCTCACCTCAAAGATGAGATTGAGATAACCTTCGTCGACCGAGGGTGGCTGTGCTCGCTGTTGTTCACGCCATGCTCATACCTTCATTGTTCCGCTCGGGCGGGTTCGAGGAGTTTCTCCTTATATAACAATGTGGAGAGTAGTGTTCTTCTTGCCGATGCCGCCTCGAACTCGTTCCTCTTTGCCATTCTCGGAGTGTTGTCTGCCAAAATGCGCGGCAAGTGCCACTCGGGACCGGTGAAGAGAGTATGTATTGCCTCGTGTCCTTCGGCTGGGATCTCCTCTTCAACAATTGCCATTCCCCGCATTCTTCTTCGTCTGGCTACCACTGCAATTGCACTTTCAAACTCCGCTTTTCTTTTACGCCATGATTTCGCTGCATGCCAAGCATCCCCCCCTTCGTGGTGTTCCTCGAAGTCTTGGCATGGCGTTGCAGAGTGACAATGCGGCCAAGCGAAGCGGCCGCACCAGGCTTACGAAAGCTAGAGCACGGCGATCCCAATGCTGCTGTGAGACAGGGGTTCTCGGGAGCTCTCGGCAGCCTAGAGGTGCAATGCATGCTATGAGCCCGAGCATTACGCTTATTCCTATAGCCACCGCCATCCTGCCCACCATTAAAGTCTGAGACTGAGTGCGGGTACCCTCCCCTTGTGCGAGTCGGCTCCGCGTTTGAATGCATTTGTGGGAATTCATGTCTAATAAATGGCGTTTTGATGCGAGCCGGTGAGTGCCATGCCACCGCCTCCCTGCTTACGCCCACGTGTCCTCGTCATCCGCCCTGTCACCCCATCCGGGGATGTTTGTGATTCCTCGTTGGTTTGTTGTTTGTTGTTTTATTTTGTTTGCTTCGGATTTGTAGGGTTGATCGAGGTGGATATCAGTGGCCACCCACCTTTTCCAACTGGCTCAAAACAGTTTTTTGACAATTTTGGCAATTTACTATTTTTAACAGTTTTTAACTTCTAGGGCCATTTTGAGGGCCTAAATGAAGGTTTTCCGGGATTGAGCTTCTCAATGATAGTCGAAGGCATGATTGAGCCCCCAAAATGAATCTGTTCAACGATACCTTTCCAACGGTCTATCATACGCCTAAAACGGAGATCGTATGCAAAAGTTACGACCCCGAGAAGTTGATGTACTAACTTACCCAAATGGGGCCCACATGACTTTTGGTGCTTCATCTCCTAGGGTTGGGTTTTTGGATTTCTAGGGTTTTTTTCATTCTTGTTTATTGTAAAAATGCCTTCAGAGCCTCATTGTAATCATCTTCTTGCGAATGTGAGTAGCCGTCACATGTTTTCTCAGAGATAAGTTGCCACCATTCTAGCGAGTCTTTCACTCTATATTTTTACAGTCTCTGTACATTTATTTCATTAATAGAAATCGTGTATTAATGTATATATGTGTTTATGGTTTCATCTCTGATACATTTCTGTTATATTATTGAATATCTGCGATATCTCTGTGTATTTCTTTATTATATCTCCACTCTCATTTCGTGCCGAAAATAATCCGGATCAAGGGTTGGGGTCCTGCGCCGGCAGTTGGAGCTATTTTTTTTTCACTTTGCGGTGTTCAGGTCCTGCACCCGCAAGTGGACTTGTGGTTCTGTCATTTGTTGTTCCTGGCGAAGTCTAGATCTGACGCATGTCCTGTATCCGCCTATCCTTCTCTTAAATTTTGCTCCAATTTTTTTTCCTAGCTCTGGACCATACCTACGTGCCTTTACAAAATGTTCTTGTAGAAGAAAAGGATACTAATATGGTGCTAGCAAGAGTGGTGTTTAGTGGATTGAAAATTGCAATATTCAGTTTATATGTTGCTTGGCGTGCAACATTGCTAGCATAATGAATGTATTCTCAAATTCATCACAGCATTTACATTTGGACGAAACCATTATCATTCTAGGATACTTCAGTGTTGACATGATAAAAAATAGTGGCATAACAAATAATTGGACAACTACATGTGCAATTACAATGTCTGTTGTCTTTTTGTTAAGATAAAACATGTGCAAAACACACTTATTAACCATATATGGTGAAATGTACCCATATCACAATGCAACCTCTTTATCCTGTACACAGACTGGTTTAGCCATGATACAATTTGTCTTGTACTTGAAATATGAAATGTACATCAAAGATACTGCAAAATTATATTTCCATGTCTCAAAGCATATTTGGATACTTTGTTGCACAAAACCAAAATCATTCAGCTATGGCCATGCAATTTCTTAATATTTTATGGCTTGTAATATATTTTGGGCAGGAAAAACTCTATATAATTACAACCATGGATGAAGAAAAGAAAAGGTTCATGTTTCTAACTATCTTTTATTCGATTCCTTGATTCTCATTTATTGTATGTACATATTACTTGTTATCCCCTGCATACCAACTTCCATTCATGTTCATTGTATTTTGTGCATTCCCACATTGAAACAAACAGAATAGCTGGAGAAAACGAAGGAGTCTTTACCGCAAGTGTAGAAGAGGAGATACATAGGTACATGCTTGTACTGTTATTTCATATTCCATTGTTTTGTATTTCATTTACTGTCTATATATGTGTTCACCTAATTTATTGTATGTAGATATTGTGTATCTTCCTACATAATAACTTATCTTCATTTCCTTTGTATTTTTTATGCCGCTACATTGAAATAAATCGAACTCTGTTTATTTTTTTACATGTCTTCCTGCATACCAACTTCCTTCATGTCCATTATATTTTTCTGCATTGCTACATTTAAACAAACATAATAGTTGGAGAAGACGATGGACTCCTTGCCGCAAATGTAGAAGAGGAGATACAAAGGTGCATGCTTCTACTCTATTTCATATTCCAGTGTTTAGTATTTCATTTATTGTCTCTATATTTGTTATACTTGTTCTATTGCTTTGCACCTAATTTATTGTATGTAGATACTACGTATCTTTCTACATAGTAACTTATCCTCATGTGAATTGTATTCTCTTTGCTTCTACATTGAAATACATAGAACTGTATTTCTTTCTTTTACATGTATTTTTGCATGCTAACTTACCTTCATGTCCACTGTATGTTCAAAGTTGCTACATTGAAAGAAACAGATTAGTTGGACAGGAAGATGAATTCTTATATGCCACAGCAGATGGGGCTGAAGTACAATATTCGAAAAGGTATACCAACAGTGCTAGTAAATCAAACACACAAAATGGTTGGGTGCATATAATATTGGACTAGAAAACGATGATTTGGCAACAATGGACCTTTATTGATACTTCCCGCTTCCAAACATTGCCCTCCCCATTTCTAATTTTCCCACCTTCTATTATATTATTTTTTTCCTCTTCTATACTTAACCGAATTCCCCTTTGTTTTTCTCATCTACTTTCTCTTTCTGGTTGCTTTGCTTAGTCGTCTTTCCGAAAATGTCTAGGTGCACGGGTTGGAAAACTCACGGGTTCACATTTATACTCATGCTTCTATATCACGACTTCGACCGACGGTTTCCTCATTCCATACTTATCCACTTTTTCGATCGCGGGTTCCCGGGATGGCGGGTTCAAGATTGCACGTCTAGCTTCGGAGGTTCCACGATATAGAGATTGATCGTCGTACCCCTCCATCATGCCCTATTCCCTGTTACACATTTTTTCAGTCAAAAAATATGACGCATACAATTTGACTGTCGGGTCCTCATGTTTCCTGTTTCCTGAGTATCCCTTGACACTCTATTTCATATTCCATCTCCTTCGACCCTGTCTGTGACATTCAAAACAATTATGGACAATATACAATGCATATGCTTATTTCGTCCTTTTGTTTTTCATCTACACATGCTTGCATCAGAAAAAGTTGGACTAGTGACATGGCCATGAGCAGTCAATCATCGCAAACATCAACATACCGACAAGGCCAAAGGTAAATACTCATACATTGTGTTCCTCATATGTTTACCAAAAAAATATCCTCAACTATTTATTCATCTATGTCATGATAAATATGTTGATGTCATATGCAACACATACTTTGCAGTTCACAAGAAGTATCAACGAGCGCAAGTGAGACGCTGAACATAGCGCAAGTTCCGCAGACTAAGAGGTCTAGTTTCAAAACTATGGCTCCATACTTCATCCAAGTTGTGTGTCTACTTGTACATTTATTCTAGGAAAAAAGAAAAAATAATAATAATGTAGACTACCGTTCACATTACTTTTCCTGTTCAAAAAAATGTCACCAAGTCTAAACTTATAACACCCAAAATGCTATCAATAGAGGGCTTAAACAACCGCCGAACTAGACAAGTGTTCGTCGGGGACATAATGGTCGTCTATAGCACCTACTTGTACAAGGCAAACAAAACTAGATCCATTATGTGTGTTGACATGATAGACAACGAAGCCCTGATGACAGTCACATTGACTATTCCCACACAACTTGTCCAGAAACATGTAGAAAATATATTGCTAGGTAATGGGATATCCATTACAAATTTTAATATATTGCCCAAAATAGTATATGACCGTGGTGATTGTGATCGGATTATATTGCTCAATAAAACAAGTATTTTGGAAAAAAATCTCGTGATTTGTTTAGAATATCGTTTCGTTCTAAACACAAAAATCAAGCAACTTGCACAGAACAACGACATTTACCCAATCAGAACCATTGGTGAAGTTGTCACACTCGCAAGAAAACTTGGCTCACAACACATTCTCCATATAAAAGATGGAGTCAGACAACGACAGGGAAATGGTATCATTCTCCATATCCATTTTTGTCCTTTACTTTCACATGTCCATGTATCTCGGTTATGTTACACAACTATTACATTGTTCCATGTTGCAACTACAATTGTTCGACACCCATTCAAATTTTTTTTCCTCAATGGAACAACAATTGCATAAAGGGAAATTTCCACTTATGCTCTTCAAAAATATAACAAAGAAAAAAGATGTTAAAGAAAGGATCTTTCGCACAACCCAAGCAACATTTGTAACAGAATTGTGAACAGACATAGTACATGATCTCAAGAAACTAACTAGCTCTACAATTGTTGTGCATATACATCTATAATTTCATCCTCACTTTGCTCATACAAATTGCCTTCACCAATTTTCTATTTTTTTTCTTTTTTTGTTGTGCAGTTGTATATTATATTGTTCAATATATTAACTGCTATGCTCATGTGCCCAGGTTGAGGGTGTTTTGGTTGCAGCGAATGCGTACTCGAGCCCCTTCGAGCCTGTATGTGCCAAATGCAACTCTCCTGCTTCTGTCTTTGCTTTCATAAATTATGATACGATTGGTTGTCTACGATGCAGTAAAAAATTCCCTTACATATATAGACATTGCCTCAATGTTGCCATCTGAACCATGGGCAACACAATCGTACATTGTACAATTAGACAACCTCTATTAGAAGATGTGCTTCCTGGGTTAGCAGAATTTCCATATGAAGTATACCTACAGAAAAAGGCAAGCAGTGTCTACATGTTGCGCGACTTTCGAATACATAGAAAATTTACCTTAAATGAGGACAATGCAATACTACATATCGACTGAACTGAACTGGTTAAAAAAAAAAAATCAAGCTTTGGCATGAAACGAAAAAATCTCATGTGTGTGTAATTTTTCTTTAATACCCAAATGAATGTTCGTCGGACTCGAGTTCTTCGGAGTTTACATCTATGGTTGTAAAATTTTCTTTCCAGATATTTTGTCTCTTTTTGTGCACTTGAAAAAACAAGGAGAATCTAACTACAAATCAAATCGTTGTTGTTATTTTGATGTTTTTTGCATCTCCCAGTAAGAATTTTGCATATTTGTTGGGGTGTCCAAATGAAAAAAAAAAATGGTGGCTAGCTATATATTTGTTGGAGGAGTTTGCACCTTTTTGGGTGCCCAAATTGGAAAAATGTTTTCCAACTATATAGCCATGGAAAGATTTCTGCATTTTTTGGGTAACCAAATAAAAAACAAGATGATCTCCAACTATACATTTATGGTATGATATATGCATTTTCTCGATGCCCTAATTAAAAAAAAAGGCTCAACACAGATTGAAGCATGAGCTTGAGATATTCAGAACTCCCTATAGAGATTGGGGAGTTCGGGCATTGGAATTCATACATGCAGGTGCATTTATTGTTGATGTGCAAGCACATAAGATTGTTCAGACCATAAATGGGAAGCATGAGGAAAAACCCCATAAAAAGTATCCAACTATGAATAACGCGGGCCCATCTTTTGAACCGTCGAAATGGATTTCTCCTCTGGGCGGAACCATCAGGCATTTCCAATAATATTGGAAATTTGGAATTGTTAAAACTGGTAGTGATAGAACATGGAACTATCAGAAGCAAATGTCCATAGTGATCTTGCTTCATGGTAAAATAGTAATTGACAAGTTTCTTGTTCCCCATTTGGGGGTTTGGTTATAGTTGAGATATAATGGCAAAGCTCCGTTGGTTTTGCATTGTCTTGTGTTTGTCAAACTTTTGTTCATATCTCATGGCCCCGATTATTTTCTCATGGGAACATATACCGGATGTAAGAGAAAACCAATGCCACGTGTGTTTTTTTGTATATATCAAATTGTTTGATGCATAGGTCGATGCATACTGCTCTATGGACCCTTATGGGATCTCACTTATCATCTTTTGTGTTCATGTGTTGCCTTGTGCCTCGACTTTCAATACATTTGGTGTTTACTTGGCTCTTGGTGTTGAAAGATTGGTTGTTGTCATTGATGTCAACTCTAGTCATTGGTTTTGGACTGCAAGATTGATGAAGGAATTTGGACATGAAGGACAATGCACATGCAGACACAACACCCATGAATGGATAGTATACATCATGTTGTTTCTGGTGGTATATGGCACGTCACATGGATCCTCATGGTTGAGGAGAAATGAATTTTTGAAGATGACAAAGTGAATTGAAGAAGGAAGTACGGGTCGGCCCTGAAGATAATTAAATAAAAGAATTACAAAATAAGAAAGTGTCAGGTCGGCCCTAATGTTAAAAGGAAGTGACATAAAGGGTATAAATACATATAATTATACATTCATTTTAAATACACACAAGTCGAATTTCAGAGGAAATCTGAAGTAAAGAAGGTTGGATTTCAAAGGAAGATGAAGTCTTTTGGTGATGTATTCTAAGTTATGTTATTTATAGGTCATCTTGTAATTTTCGCTATAACTTTTTTTCTAGAATGATTCAGATGGTGAAATTGGTATGGTATTGAGAAGACATATCTAGGTACATGTGGTAAAAATTCTAGCTCTTTATTCACTATACTTTGGAGATACACTCTGTGGAAGATAGGTTTTTGACTACTCCTGAAGCTAGTCATAAAAAGGTGTTCCGGGTAAAACAATCATAACTTATTCATAGAGAATCTAAATGAAGTGAGACAAATTTCATTGGAAAGAGTAAGGGCTTTAGTTTCTTGTGTGCGAATTTCAGAATCTGATGTTAAATATTGACTGCGGGGAATTATGTACAAGTTCGCTCTCCTGAATAAACTAGAATTGAATAAGGTCTACCATTCTCTCTATAACTTCTTTTTGGGGCAAGGAGTGAAAATTGGAGGAGTTTCATACAATACATTGAGTTATATTATTTACAGGATCAAAGTATTCTAAGAAGTGAAGAATTGCAAAAGTTGAAGAAGTCTCAAGAAGCATTATCTAGTTCTACGTGATGGTTAGTTGATGGTGATGATTTAATGTAAATTTTTATTATCTCTCATATATTCTTGGGTGGAAGGAAGGGGCAAGGATGGAGAGTTCAACCCTATCTTGATATTGGAGGATTGTATCTTCCGTTTGGATGTTTATCCCTCCCTTTATATTTGGAAGATGGAGCTACCTTTGGAAGTCATTACTTCCCTTGAACAATAACTATTGATTATTTCTCATATATTGTGCATGGTGTATTGTGGTGTATTGGTGTAACTCTTATACTATGGTTAATTACTCATTGGATATAATTGAATGGTTTAAGTATAAGTTGATTTTTTTTTTAAATTGTACTTGATACTGATTCAACCCCCTCTCAGCATCAACACTTGGTTGTATGCTTCGTTCTGGAAAATTAATGATACATTCAGGATCTTGGCGGTTTTTCTATGATCTTAAAGAATATACAAGACCTTATTTGCCTTTTAATATAATCTCTCTGATGTAAATGTAGTATGTGGCTCGTTTTAGCACTTTTCCTTAATTGATGAACTTAGAAAAATTCATCTCTGGGAATATTTTGAAATAAAAGTATATATATTATGTGAAGTCCAATGGACCTATCATATCAACCACAGAAAATTCAAATTCAAATTCGTCTTAAAATTCAAATTCGTCGTTGTTATACTTACGATGAATTTGAAAGTACAATAATTTTACTTAAACATCCCAAAATTGATTTTCTTATGGTTTTTCGATGCTTCTCTTATGAAAACACATCCTGGAAACTATAAGCATGGCTCGCTTTATCTATTCCTTGATTAAAGAGCATGTTCACCTATTTAATGCACTTCATAGTTATTGTTAAGACCATCAATGGGGCTTTCTTACACCAATTCCCACTTCCAAAAATTATCATCCCTTTTCTTTTTTCCCTCTGCTTTCCCTTTATGGTTACTTAGTCATTTTTCAGAAAATGTCTAGGTGCGAGGGTTGACAGATTCACGTCTTTAGATTTCCACTGATACTTTTATATCACAAGTCCGACCGACCGCTTCCCCGTTTTATATTCAACAAACTTTTTGGATCGCGGGTTCCGAGGTAGGCAGACTCAACATTGCGTTTCCATTGTTCTATCACTTGGAAACAACACCCGGACTTTCCTGATCTACAAATTGACAACCAAATTCCCCTTTCTTTTTCTTGTTTACTTTCCCTTTCTGGTTACTTAGTCATTTTTCTGAATGTGTCGTTTTTCCGAATGTCTCATGCTTTTATATACAACTCCCGAATTTCCTCAATATATAAATTGATCGTCGAAGTTCGTCATTGTCCCATGTTTCGTGTTACACATTTTGCAATCAAACGTTTGGATACATACAATTTGACCATCGGGCCCTCACGTCTCCTGAGTAGAACTTGTGGCCATGTTTTCAAGCCCGTCAATATTCCCTGTCCCGAGTATGTCTCATGCTTTTATATCTCGAGTATGATCAACCGCTTACCCATTGCATACTTGGCCATTATTTCCATCATTGGTCCCTGGCCAGGCTTTCTCAACATTGCGCTTCCATTGTTCTGCTACCTATAAACAACACCCGAAATTCCGCGATATACAAATTGACCGCCGAAATCCGTCATTATGCCTTGTTCTGTATTACACATTTTGCAGTCAAATGTTCGGAGACATACAATTTGACCATCATCCCTTCACGTCTCCTGAGTATAACTTGTGACCCTATTTTGAAGCCCAACCGACCGCTTTCCATACTTGGCCATTTCTTGGATTCTCTCTCGCAGGTTGGCGGGTCGACGAAATGTGCAATGCTTAATCGCTCTTCGCCATCCCCGCCACCTTCACACTTATTTATAAATATGAAATTATTAAGCTTTAATGCTAATATCTCATCCTGCAGGAACCATTAAGATTGTCATTAATGTCCGAAAGGCTAGAGAAGATTTGTCATTAATACAAATTAAACCAATATTTATTGAGGGTTGTGTTATCCTTTGCAAGTGTTCATTTCAAGAATCATGCAATCTCTTTCGCACGTCACCCGATTGGTGCCTTCATGAAATATCTAATCCTTAATCGCTCTTTGCTAACACCGCCACCTTCACACTTTTTTCTAAATATGCAATTAGTAAGCTTTAATGGTAACAACTCTTTACGCATGAATCGTGGAGATTATCATTAATCAGAGAAAGGCTCGAGGAGATCTTCCATTGATATGCTTTAAACCAAGATGTGTGGAGGGTTATATTATCCCTTCTGAATGTTCATTTCAAACATCATCTGGAGCAAACGAAAATTCTCGTTAACTTATGTCAACAGTTCGACAACAGTTTTGTCCAGATACAGTAAACACCTTCAGGCATGATGACCAGAAGTTCTAGTACTCCAAGGCATATTATTACTACTCATCTCCCTCTGCCTAGGATCAAAAAAGTATATGGTCCCTTGGTGCACCGAGAGATATATTTCAATCCAAAGAATTCCAAGGTAACCCTGTATGCTCAAACAACCCATCTGCATGTGTTGATGGCTGGCGCAGAGTTTGATGCGGTTGATTTCGAGCTGGAAGAAGATGATCTGATGGACGATGATATGACAATGGATGATGGCAATGCAGATGTTATTCCCGCTCCTATGCCCAAATTGAAATCAACCATAACGGAGGGCACTTCCCGGCTCGACGATGGCGGCCCTGACAAAACCAAAAGAATGGGTTTCAGAAAAGAAACCGACGATGAACGCAATAGTCGCTTTGAAGCTCGAGAGTAGGAATTCCAGACGTCCAAATTAGTACATTCTGGGTGAAAGTCTTTCACTGTAAGAAAATAGACTCTTGATGATCCCAAAGATATATTTCAAGACAAATAATTATTCAATTGTGGGACCACTCTCTTATTCTCTGGATATACAATTAACATCTCAGGGGATGAGGACAAAAACTCCCACTGGTGCAAGGCATATTCCCACTACTCATATCCTTCTGCTCATAAAAGACTAATTTGGGCCTCTGGAATTTCTCGTGCATCCTGTGTCCCTGAAGTCTTTTCTTGTAAGGAGGGGGTCTCTTGGTCCCCTCCCACCCAAGACAAATTAATTTGACCTCTCGAATTTCTCGTGCAGGTTGTTTCCTTAAAGTCTTGGACTGTGAGGAGCTGGTCTCTTGGTGTGTCCTAACTTTCAATTTCGGTCTCTTCCACTTTCCCTAAAAAAAATTTCATCTTCTTCCTCACAGGAAGCTTGTGAGAACTATCAATTTTACCATGAGGATGGGTTTTTATGTCCTCCCGCGTTTGAAAAATTATAGGTTGCTTTCTTGTCGAGGTGCTCCGTTGGAGCGATGCTGCGAGATGTTTTGTTCTTCGCAGTGAAGGTCGCAAATTAGAAACTCTTCTTCTTGGGGCCTTTTCCCTGTTATTTTTACAATTCAATGGTGCCTTGCAATGTCTCCAGGTCGTCAGCGTCAGGAGCAGGAATGTTGTTCACCTACTTCAAGACAAGGAATTATTCCACTACGAAACCACTCTCATGTTTCTTTGTCGCCTTAGGTCTTTCGCAAGATATTGAGATTGTGGAAGCGAACATTGACCTTCCGAGGAGAAGACTGCAAGGACTTCCTAAAAAAAAACATGGTAATGAGTTTTGTATGCATGTTGAAGAACATCTCGATGGCTCCTGCATGTTGTCCCACTAGAGGAACAACACAGAATTGTATGCATGCTTTTTTTTTTAGATCCTGTACCTGTGTTTATGAAAAATATGTTCAATCTTTTGGTGCAAAGAACTCAGTCCAATTTCTATGG
>SNQJ01S0141893.1:0-14549 GCA_010110895.2 Picea sitchensis | reverse complement strand
GCCCCATCATGCCCTCTTCCGTTTTACGCGTTTTGCATTCAAAATTTCTGAGACATACAATTTAACTGTCGGACACTCACCTCTCCTAAGTACCCCCTGTAACCCTATTTTGAAGCTCGTCCTACCACTTTTCATACTTGGCCATTCCTTACTTTCTCTTCTATGTCTCTATCACCTTCACACTTGTTTATAATAAAAAATTGTTTATATATATATATATATATATAAGGTCTTATTTCTAAATATGAAATTAGTAAGCTTTAATTCTAACAACTCATCATGTAGGAACCGTATAGATTGGCATTGATGAGCGAAAGGCTCAAGGAGATCTCCCATTAATACGCATTAAACCAAGATTTGCGGAGGTTTATATTATCCCTTCCGAGTGTTAATTTCAAACATCATGGAATGTCATCTGCACGTCGTCGGGTTGACGTGTTCAAAGTATGCAATAAGTAAGCTTTACTGCTAACAGATCATCATCCAGCACCCATAGAGATTGTCATTAATGAGCAAAAGGCTCGAGGAGATTTCTCATTCACACGCATTGAACCAACATTTGTGGAGGTTTATATTATCCCCTCCAACTGTTCATTTCAAGCATCATCTGGAGCAAACAGATGTTCTCATAAACTTATGGCATCAACTCGACAACAATTCTGTGAAGATACAGTGAACATCTTCGGGTGTGAGGACCAGAACTTCCAATGGTCCAGGGCATATTCTTACTACTCATCCCCTTTCGCCCAGAACAAAATAATTTGGACCTTTGGGATTTCTCGTGAAGGCTATGTCCCTGAAGTTTTTGACTGTAAGGAGCTGGTCTCTTGGTGTGCCAATAAATATATTTCAGGCCAAATAATTATTCCACTATGAGACCACTCTCTTGTTTCTTTGTCACCCCAGGTCTTCCGCCAGATGTTAAAATTGTTAGAGCCAACATTGACGTTCAGAGGAGAAGACTCCAAGCAGTTCCTAAGAAAGAATAATAACGGGTTGGACCTCTTTCCCGAGTTCCTGGAAGGCCCGACGACAGTTTCTGAAGATATCACAAACTTGCAGGTTAGTTCATTTAGAAATCCATTCTGGGAAATTGCCTGGTTGTTTACAAGAATAACAAGACAAGAATCCACAACAACTATTTCCCGCATGGTTCTTTATATTTTGTATTTCACAGTCAAGGAACAAGCCATTTTTTATTGGAGGAAGGTAATTTCCCATGAAATATGTTCCCAATTGTTCAGCTTCAAAAAGAAGAAGAAATTTTATATGTCATCCTACTTGGTTTTCGCGATAGTGCATTGGTATTAGTTTCCAAAACTGTCTTTGTCCAAAAAGGTAAACTGGGAATTCGACCCAGTAACCTTCTAGTACCATGCCTTGTGGAAGCATAAGGCCTCCCACTATTTTTATGAGGTTTTTAATGACTTTGTCTCTGTTTTGAAAGTTTTATTATTAGGAGAAGATGCTCCCTGCATATCTGACCAAGCAACTAAGTTTTTGGACAGGAAGGGGGCACTTGAACAAATGGATAATTGCAGTGTGATAAGGATTTTTGGCTCCAAGGAAAAACTTGTTCTCCTTCCATGTCACATTATGGACAGAATGTTTGTTACAAAAATAACAAGGCAATACAGCTATTGGTTGCATCTATTCCATGAGAAGAGAAAAAAACAATTCATTCCTCTGCCTTAAAAATTCTAGGACTTCATGTTGAGGAATGTCAACAAAATTGACGAATTCGCAGCCCATTTCAACAACTTGAACCTAAGATATGTTGAAAGGATAAGAGGGTTCGACCCTAATAGAATTTTTTTAGAATGTTTACTTGTAGTTGGCCTCAACAATTCTTTTTTCCAAAGACGCCTAAGCGAAAACAGAGACACTGACGACAACACTCCTGCTTCTGATGCCGACGACCTAGACACATTGCAAAGCACCACTGAATTGTACAAGCAACAGGGAAAAGGACTCGGTGAGAAGAGTGTTCAATCGTCGGATAACACTCCCAAAAGTACGACATCCCAGAGCATCGCTCCAACGGCCCACCACAGTAAGAAAAAAACCCAGAATTATTCAAACGGAGGAGGAGATAACAACCCTCCTCACCCTAAAATTGATAGTTCTCACAAGCTTCCCATGGAGAAGAAGAGAAAAAAAATTGTAGGGCAGGTGGAAAAGCCCGAAATTGAGAGTGAGAACATGGAACTTGAGACTGATCTGGATAGCGTATTCCACAACCTTGATCAGCCCGGAGATGTGATCCAACATAGTCACCCAATGGACATAGCTGATACCGAATTTTTTTACGAAGATAAATCCTTTGTATTACAGAGCATTGTTTTTTACAATGAGTCTAAAAATTTAATTATTGAAAAGAGAGATGTAAAAAATAAGAAAGGAAAATATTGTCAGAGGTTAACCTTGCGAACATGCAGTCGTTCCAAATCTCTCGACTTCACAGAGAAATCGAAGATGCTCTTGATGATTCCATTGGAGGCATTGAGGCCGAGAATGCCAGACTGAAGGACCGAGTCAAGGAATTGGATGAATCTTTGATTCCTATGCCATTATTTTCCAGTCCTTTAGCAATAGCCATTGCTGCCACCCCTGCAACCAAGTTAAAAGGATCCTCCACCCTCCTCACATCATGTAGAGGATATGTGGAGAATAGTATCAAGAAAAGAATGGAAATGATTACTCAAGCTTGGGAAACATTACAAAGTATGGCTTCCCTTGAAACGAGGGCACATACTTTTCTCGAACATTTGCATGTGGATTTAAAAAATGAAGAACATTTCTATTTAGACACGGCCCTCCCTTTTGGCACCCACGTCAACAACATGACAAAAACGAGAAGAATGCAAGATCTTCCTTCCAAAGACCGGATCACTCAATTAAATGCATGCTGGAAAGAGAAAGTGAAGAACCTGCATCTCATTGTCCAATCATGTGAACAAGTCATATCAAAGAAAGAAAAATTATTCACAAAGCTAACTAAAATAGACTTAGCCGGAAGGACCAACGAGGTCCAAGACTCCAAGTTAATCGTCAACTCCTTTCCCTTAACTAAGCAAGCCTTCGATAAACAAGTTAATATTTTTAAGGCGTTGTCTTTAGAAAAAATTTACAGCATCCTTGAATATGGTGAAGATGACGTGGAAAACTGGCTAGTCGACTATTCGGTACAAAATGAAGAAATTGACCAGGCTCTGCATAATCTTTCTATCGATCAAGGGAATTAGAAAATGAACTTTTCAACATAAAAATATGGAATGAGATCAGCATGGCCCCCTTGAGAAGCTACATTGAAGAATGGGTCCAAAGGGAAATGAAGCAGGTCGTCGACGAAAGGCAACAAGCAGTTGGCACGATTCCAGTAGCCGTCAACGACATCAATAAAAAGGCATCAACAAGCAAATAGAAAAAGGGATGATATGTACCATCACTGCAAGTCTATACTGATCACATTCTACTTTGTTTATCAATCCAGTTATTCCACCTTTTTAAATAGAAATGTCTAACCAAAGACGGATACCTTCCAATTTCTTCTTTTCAGGTATTACTCTCTACCATCGCCCACTTCTTCTTTCCACAATTCTATTTCTTGTACATACTTCTCTTATGGTCCGGGGAGACCCAATCCCAGTCTATATGACAAACACATTTAAATTTCTAGGAATATGTAACAAACAATATTATTTTTTGATATATTTCAAATAAAACTATTTTTATCTCCTTTTATATTTATGTGCTCATAAATTTGTATCTTAAACTTTGTTGAATGCCAAGAAATTGTGTTTATTTAATTTGAATGTAACTTTATATGTGTCTTTTGTGTTTTATCTTTTTCTCATGCATATCTTTTTCTCCTGCTATGCATATAACTCTTTTTGTCCTGGCACATATAGAGACATACAAGCCGGATGGTCTATGGAAATTGTACTTAACTCTAACCAGTTGAAAGTGTACAATGAAGAGATAAAACATGCAAGGTAGGAACGAAAATTTCAAACATAGCAAGTCACACTACTAGAAAGAACGGAAATTTCGAACATAACAAGATGGATTATATAGTTTCAAAAAATAAATGGGACTCTAGAGGCCACATGTCATTTATTGCATGGATACCACCTATGCTTCATGCTACTTGCCACATCTCTACTGCAATTTCCATCTGCCTCCACTCACATCTCTACTGCAATTTCCATCTGCCTCCACTATTTTTTCCCATCCCTCAGCATTTATTCCCAATTCAACCTGACAGGGACCACGCTACCATGCAACACTGAGCCTTGGAGCAGTGTTGAGATGTGTTTTTGGAGTTGTGATGACTCATTATGTAAATATTTTTAGTATGGAACTCAAAGACAAAGCTTAGAGAGTGAATAGTGAACATCTTAGATATAAGTTTGGCACTTATATTTAAGTTGTTTATTTTCTAGTCGCCATGTGGTAATATTATTATGGAGTGTTTTTTTATTTGTAAACCATTGTAGATATTCTACTAAAATAGTTGGTCACAAAATGTTTTATTATATTATGCAAACTTTAATTGTGTAATTTTTTACTTTAGATTTAAAATTACTAGTCAAGCACAAAATATGCCAAAATAAATTGAAACTAAAATTCAAGAAGTTTAGCAAATAACACATCACAATGAACACCTAGGTGTACCTATATGGGAAAAACTTAGTGAGTCTTATGCCTTACTATTTTATTTTTGGTTATGACATGCACACAAAGAAAGTGTACTATGGAGTTGTCATCGACATTGTGGTTTGAATGGTTGTTATGTGATCTTCTACTGCATTATGCTTTTAAATTACACTCCTAAGTGTTCTACTCAACTATGGAACAATAAAAATACAATAAAAATACATCTTCCTTTCCTAATGGCCCAATATTTAGCATGGCCTAATAGCCATCTAGGTAGATTATGGTTAGAGTTTTTTCATGCCTTAACTCATGATTAGGGTTACGTTTTTGGATGCTCTAGAATCCTCTTGACTAGATCCACATGTGTGAGTAATGTGAGTTTATGTGGAATCCACTCGATATGTTCATGATGGTCAACAACATAGGTCAATTTGTGAGAGTCATAACTTTCTAATGTGCATTAATAATTTTGTTTGAAGTGGTCTTCATGCCATTGGAAAGCTCTTAATGTGTAGAACAATGTTGAGGTTTTTTTTGACTCCCAAAATGGCTTAGAAGTTTCTAGACCCAAAATCATCGAAGTGAGACTTGCCCCTAAAAAGGGCACTATAAACCAATAGCTCCATTTTTCTCCACTTTGAAAGTACCAAAATATATGATAAAATTATATAATGATCCATTCTGGATCATGCCTCCCCTATTTAGGGAGGCTTTTGAACCCTCAAAGATTTTTTTCAAAAGAGGTGAGGAAATTTTTCCTTCACCTTCTCCTTGGGGTACTATTGGCAGCTCCATAGTATTTTCACCTCTTAAACTCCCATTTAAAGAAAATCCTAGCTACTCATGACGCCTTTGTCGTACAAATATTGTGGTTTGGAAGGTGACTTTTCTATCAGAAGAGGTTTTTTCAAATGTTCTTATTCTTTTTTAGCGCCATGCTTCATTCAAGACTCCAGCATGAATGAAGCATTATGATTGTATTGCAAATTGTATCATAGGCTTATGTCTCAAGAAGGGTTGATGTTCTTACAAATCTTTTAATGAGTATTGTTTGCTTTGAAGTCTATCATATATCAATAAAACCTTTGTTATAAGTTGCTCATTCGATTATGAGATATATCTTGAGTTTTGATAATACACCAAGAACTGATTGCAATTAGACTATGTTTTCGTTTCATTATAATTCTTCGTAGATATTTTTTCTTATCATTATGCTTTGGTTTGTAAAACACCTCTTCTCCTAACCTTAGAAAATCAACTCCACCCTTTACACAATGATGAGATTCGAATGCACCTAGTCGTACCTTGTACTCTGTTGGAAGTGGCAGTCTGAAATCGACAGATCCATCATTCCAAGTTAAGTCTTGGGCTTCGTTTTGTACTCTTGGCAATTCATTACACCAAAACGCCCGATTTTCATATGAAACCTCTCATGCCTTCGTTTAACCGCGCTAGGGTAATAGTGGGTTTTATTCCTTTGGTTTTTGCCTAGGTTTCCTCTGTTTTTGAACCCCTTCATGCTTACAGTGATTTATGTCTGCCTTCGTGACTGTTTGTCTGGATCCATATGGCCCCTGTCGTTCGTGTCGAACCAAATGGCTCCCAAACCTTGCTTTTGTATGACGATGCGAGTGAAGACCTTAAGAGTCAGGGTTGGCTTGAGTTTCTCAAGAAATTCCAAGGTTACAACTTGCAAGCAACCCAGGAGTTCGCCCTCTCTTTCGATAGATGCCAAGCCAAAGTGAGTGATGTTTAAATCGAAATCACCGAGGAATTTTTGAGCCAGGCAACAAGCCTTCCCCTTAACGGGAAAAAATGGTTTAAGAATTCCAAGTTGGAGGAGGTGTCGTAGAGTTTGTTCTTTACCTCTCGGAAAATCCAATGTTGTGACAAAGGTATGCCTATATCTCTATTAAAGACTAGGTGGCACAGTTTATTGGCAGTTTTAAGACAGTTCGTTACATGTGAAGGTCGCTTCGGCCTCGTTTTTATTTACCACATAAGACTGTTAATGAATTTCATCGGTTTCCAGTTGAACGTGCCATTTTACTTATTGAGAAGTTTATATAAAATGGCTAAAAGGTATAAAAGGCAGAGTTTGAATTCCAATTTATTCCACCATGGGTTGATTAGGATGTTGTTAGTCCATCATTTGGAATTACAGGGTGACGATTGGGATACTTTCCTGTCTCGCAATGGATTTCTTACATCCAACCCTGCAGAGGTTCCTGTGGTTGATAAGCTTATGCTGGAAAAACCCCCTGTCCCTTCTAGTGACAGACCAATTTTCTCATCCAAAGAACCTTGTGATAGGGCCGCGCTTGATGAGCTTATGTTCTAGAAATAGGATGCTGACACTAGGGTCATTAAATCTCCTGAGCGTGAGAAGGATGTTTGCCCTAATACCATGGCAAAGACCGCCAATAAATGCTCACACAAACTGTCAAGGAAGAACCCAGACGTAGGGTTTAATAACAAAAGAGCTAGGAGATTAATCTCAAGGAGTTTACGAAATAAAATGAAAGCTCATGTGAGCTCGATCAAGGCGATCGAGGTCCATGAGAGCTCTGATTCTGAGATCTAAAGGTTCTTGGAGGAGGAAGACCCAAATTACCATAAATCGAATACCAGTCAGACTTACAATTTTGTAGATAATCTGCCACCGTGCTTGAAACATAACGAAGATTTTCCAGGGATCAAAATTAGTCAAAAACCCACAGTGGATAGTGGCAGCGTTTTGACGCACAGTCATATGTCTCCTCAACCAACTGTTCCAGATCCACGGTGTGAGGTGTGTTTACTTTGGATAGGCAAGTATTACACAGATGTCCCCTTCCTTCAAGCGGAGATCAAGACCATCGCAGCTCAGATTGACTCATTAACAAGTGAAAACCACAGACTCAATTTCAGTGCACAAAGGCAAGGAAAACGCTTGAAAAGAACTGGAAATGTCATAATAAAAAATGTTGAGTGTGTCAAAGCAGTGATTAACTCTAAGGTTTTATGAGTCGAATTTAGCATTCAATTGAAAGGTAAAGATTTGTTTTTATCTTAGTTGTGCTTTTATTGATTTTTTTTTATTAATATAGATTGAATTAGATTTATGTTGTTTAAAATAAGACTAGCTACATAATCAGCAGATTTTGTAGCCAGTCTATCCTCATTCGAAATTTTGGAAAATATTGGTTAAATTAATATTTAAAATTCTTTATTTCGTTTTTCCTTTCAGGATATCGTGTAGCTTGTGGTGATCTAATGAGATGGAGCATTTCTGGGCTTAGTTAATTAGCCATTTCTTTGGCTCATTTTGTAAACAGAAACAAACCTTTTATAATTTTGGGAGATACAGTTTGATATTAAGTGGTTTTATCACCCTCTATTTTTGTAATTAGTAAATCATCTTGGGATTTGATCCTATCTTAGAAGATAGGATGCTTAGTTTTCCTGAACTCTTTAAATACTTCAGATTTTTGTAATGAAGACATCTTGGCTGGGAGCAAGAGATGGACGAGTGATTCCAGAACTTAATGAAATAGCATTTTACACATTTTATAATGTTATCATTTATGTTTTGTTAATCCCGGTACATGTATAGATCTTATATCTTTAGATTAAATGATCTATGATGTACAAGATATTATATTATAAATACCATCTACAATTTGTTTCTCAAAATATAAATGTTGTGATCATGTTTTCAGTTAAAACGAAAGGGTTTATCTTTCAATTTTAATTGAAAAACGAAATGTACAGGTTACTTTCAGATTTATCTTACAGTAATTATGTATAATTATGAGATTACAGGTTTATGTTGGTGTCTCCGCTTCAGTCATTAACACCCAAACTGCCAACACATTGTTGTGAATTTGTTTAGAACAATCTTAAGTTTCCTTGCAGGTTTCCCTCTTGGACATGGTAGTTGGATGTTCTCAAATCATGAAGATGTTTGGATACACATCACTAATTCATTAACAGGTTAACTCATTTACATTTTTCTGTCATTTGTTTATCACTAAATTTCAAATGTGTGGTTTGGCTTTCGACTATCCGTATTTTCTTTATATTAGTTTAGATTCATAAAGGAAAAATACACAAAAATATTTTTATGTGCTTTCTTTATCTGCTTCCTCGAAGCAATCAATTTTCACATTGAGTTTCGTAAGTTTAGATTAAAACTTGCAGTTTCTATATCATGTACATAAGTAATGAGTAAATTTTCCTTTTAAATATATCCACAATAGTTACATTATATGTATGTACATATATATACAGTGATCAATAATTAGTTAGTTATCCCAATTTTTTTGTTGTTGTTTCTTTTAGGACTTTTAGATTGGCTAACGGAGCCATTAAACCCGTCAGAACGAGTTATACCAAACGGCTTGGGTTATTTAGACAACCCCGGACCAGACTCGTTCTTCTAGTTAATGGACGGTCATTTTCGCCCGTCAACAGGTACCATTTGGCCTTGCATGGAAGTTGTCATTTCAACCCAACCTGCTATAGTTCATGTTGCCCCCATATAGTTGTTCTAGACTTCTTCTAAAAAACTATATCTTTTGTTAAGCTTGTCTAAGCTTTTGGTGCTAAGTTCTCTATTGTAGATCAGACTTGCTTGTTTGTTTCTTGGACCAACATGGAAAACTCATAGAGTTTCAGATTTTCCACATTCACTACTAAGTAAATGCACATTTATGGGGGTGGATTGAGTCTCTAGGCATTATCACTTACATTTTCCAACACTTCAAAAGGACCATAACACATTGTTTGATCTTCTTCTGAGGACCCTATAGCCTTTCTTTGTTTAGACGCAACCAAACTCTATCTCGCACCTTGAATGTCTTCTCAATTTTGTGTTGATCAAGCTAGTCCTTGTACTTTCCCTATGACTTCTTCAATGTCTCCTATACTTGCAAATGGATCTATCTACCTATCAATGGCATTTTCATTTTTCAATGCTTCTACTATGGTGTCTTCCCCCACTCCTCCTTGTTGTCCATATACACCATCTAAGGGTGAAGGTGGTGAATACCCAAAGCAAGTTTCAAAAGGAGATTTATTGGTAGAAATGTGGATTGCTCTGTTATAAGAGTGTTGAATACAAATCAAATTTTAATCCCAGATCCTTGGATGTTTTTGATTGTAACCCTTCAAAAGATAAATCATTGTCATGTTCACAATTGAGGACAACTCTTGTCTTCCCATATCTTTGTGCACGGAAAGTTGTGGATCTCTTTAACTTGGTGTCCATTTTCTCCCAAAATGTAGTCCAAAAGGCATTAAGAAATATGATATCTCTATCTAAGATGATGCTCCTTGGTATCCCAAAGTGCACCCAAACCTATATGGGAGAGTTACCTCCATCACATTGCCTTTGTGAAGAGCATTCAACACCCCCCTTCATCATTCATCTCCTTTCCAACCCAAGTGTCTATGTATTTATTGCTTTGTCACAACTCCTCTATATAAAAAGGGGATTCTTTCCAGCCCAAGTGTCTTTGTATTTATTGTTTTGTCACAACTCCTCTAAATTAAAAGGGGATTCTTGAGTGTTATTGTATTTTCTTTCTTCCTTTCAACTCTACATTAATGTATTGGTTTTAGAAGGTTACATTGTCTTAGTTGGAGAAGGCACTATGGCAAGACATCCTTGTCGACACAAATATCACTTGGAACTTAATGAATTTAGAGGGGATGTAAGAGATATCCCTATGGTAATACATCCTATTAACATCAACATTGYCAATAATGTAATGAATGTAAAGGACATGTAAGAGATACCACCATSRCAASACATCCTTGTTAACACAAACAATGCMARGAACATAATGAATTTAGAGGGGATGTAAGAGATATCAAAGAGCCTTTCATCTAAAGAAAAACAAACAATGCGAAGAACATAATGAATTTAGAGGGGATGTAAGAGATATTAGAGAGTCTATCATCCAAAGAAAAACACATTGGAGAGACAAGCAAGGGCACTAGGGTGGAGTTAAAGGTAAATATAGTTCAAACCATAGACACTATCAAGATAAAGAGAATTTGCATGACCAACAACTCCCAATTCATACAAAATATCTTGAAGAATGTAGAGTTTCAAATAAATCACCAAGATTATCCCTTTTAGTTCTCACAAATGCACCATTACCTATTGAAAAAAGCCTAGTTCTTGAATTGAGGAAAGCCTAGTTCTTAGTCCCAAGGGAAGGCAAGTAGCACAACAATTATAAGAGCTCAAACAATTTTCATCCCCAAAGCGACAACGGCAACCAAAATACGGATCATTGATGATGTGATTATTATAGATATTAAGATAAATTTCACCATAATTCTCTACAATGTATCCTAAAGTTTGACAACTTACAAGAGCGGAGTTACTTAATTCTTCTTCATCTATTGAACATTAAATTATACATTCTTTAAATATTCTTTCTCAACCACTCATTAAGTCTCAAAATGTCATATCTCAACAACCGATCAGAACAAACCTTCTCTCACCAACCGTATTAGATCGTGATCCCGTTACCGATCGATGGAAAGAGGATCCTCTGGAGGGTGTACGATTCCAATTTTGACAGTTTCACCTTTGTTGATAGGAGAAGCAAAATGCTAAATACGAAGTTAACGTTTGTTAGAAAAAAAGTCAACAATATCGGTATTTTCTTAATAAAAAAGTAGCGAATAATATGATATTAATTATACTGTGACTAAAGCACTAATATCATACTCCTAAAACACTTAAAACACTTGAATTATACGCGAATAATATGATATTAATTATACTGTGACTAAAGCACTAATATCATACTCCTAAAACACTTAAAACACTTGAATTATACGCGAATAATATGATATTAATTATACTGTGACTAAAGCACTAATATCATACTCCTAAAACACTTAAAACACTTGAATTATACGCGAATAATATGATATTAATTATACTGTGACTAAAGCACTAATATCATACTCCTAAAACACTTAAAACACTTGAATTATACAAACTTATGATATTAATTATACTGTGATTAAAGCACTAATATCATACTCCTAAAACTCCTAAAACACTTGAATTATACAAACTTAACCACTCAAATCTACAGATCCAATCAAATCTAATCATTCATCAACGAATTTCAAAAAAAACCCAAAAAAAAGTAAATCGTTTAGACTACTATATATCGTTTAGACTACTATCTATATATCGTTTATGATGTGGCGTAATTATAATAAGACACAGCTTAGTTTTAAAATAATTTATTAATCAAATAAAATAATAATTTAAATCCATTTCAAAAAAAACCCAAAAAAAGTAAATCGTTTAGACTACTATATATCGTTTAGACTACTATATATCGTTTATGATGTGGCGTAATTATAATAAGGCACAGCTTAGTTTTAAAATAATTTATTAATCAAATAAAATAATAATTTAAATCCGTCCTTTGTCAGCTAGGAGCAAAAATAATTTATTAATCAAATAAAATAACAATTTAAATCCGTCCTTTGTCAGATTTGAGCAAAAAAAAATTATTAATCAAATAAAATAATAATTTTGAACAAAATTTCAGAAATTAATTTAAAAACATGCATGTATCTACTTACTAACTTGCCATAAATGAAAAAAATCAAATAACTTTTATTTTTCACGGAACGAGTAGTTGAGCAGACGTGCGGTGGACCCCACTTGAAGTACCCAACAAACACTGCGCCATGTCAACAGCAACTGACACCAAAGCTCACAACGGAAGCTGCTTGCGGAACACGTGGACATTGCTCGCCATGGAATTACGCCACACTCTTTTCTGTTACCGTTAAATTTCAAATTCCGGCATTTTTTTTAATCACAATTCCTATGACAGCTCGGACAAAAACCAACGCACAATTGGCGATTAAAATCAAAATTACCATTTTTTTTTAGCTTTATAGAGGAAAGTCCTCGTAAACTGTAACTCTGGACTCCACCCACACATTTAGTTGCATTGGCTACTTTGACCGGTCTTTCCAATTACGTCGGCGATATCCTATCTACCTAAATTTAGAAACATCTCTAATTTACAAGTGGCGCGGCTTAAAAGCCTACGGCATTTCTAAATTTAGAAGGTAAAATGACGACAATAATAAAAGCAATAAATTGCTTCAAAGAATGGGAGAAACTCTTTGGTTTCAGTATATCCTGTGTTCGAACACTATCCCTATCTGTGAGCAGTCACCAGAGTTTCGATAAATCGCAGCCCGTCGAACCTCGGCGCGAAAGCCTTCTTGGCGCTTTTAGAAGTCGAATTCTGAGAAACAACCATGACTTCCTTCCTCGATTTGGCCTGTAAATACCACCAGAAACCACTAAATTCAAGACAAAATCCAAAACCTTCTCTCTGAAATTTAAGAGTTAGTGCCGTTGGAAAGAATCAAAGTAAAAAATAAAATCGGATCCCAAAATTGTAGCGTTAAATGAAGTATTGACTGACCGTAGGAGAGGATGCCGTGACTCGGATCTCGTGGTTGCTGAGAGCAGTGAACGCGGCCGCTGCAGCAGCTGCACACATGAGTGCGATGGGTTGCGTCATTCTTCAATTCTTCCGAAAAGAACGCTTCGAGGAATCGAACTCCCGACCTGCCAGAAGAAAAACCTTTACTGTAATCTTTGAAAAGGAGATCTCTTCAAGCCGCGTAAGAAACACCTGAATATTAGGTGTAAAGACTGAGACTGGCGGGCCGCGGCCTTTCTAAATCCTTAAAATTGAAAACAAAAAGATCTGGCCCAGGTTTCGAATCCCTACGCCTTCCCTCTCCTAATTTTTTCACACCAAATTCCGACGGTAAACGGGAATTTCGACGGCAATTAACGGCTTCTCATAAACTGCGGAAATTTGAAGACGAAGGAGGAGGCCTCGCCCATTTTATAAGCGTGCCACGCCACCGAAGTGACTCATTTTAAATTAAAAATAAAATAAATCGTGTATTTGAGGGTTCACGATTTGAATAATTCGTGAAAGTGAGGGCGGTCCCATGGCCACGCGTTCGTGCGGGAAGGTTGGAAGTATTCGTGTTGAAAAGATCTGATCTCCTCTAATTTGTGGAGTTGGCAGTTCGGCCATCGCTCTCTAGCTTTTCTGGAGAGTTGGATACGTAAAACATTTTGATTCTCTACTTGCTTTTATGATTGGAACGTCTAGAATCTGATCGCTTGAAAAGGAAATTACATGGGTAGAGAATATTAGTCATTTCATAAATGATTTAGTCATTTTGAAAAGGCTTTAAATGCATCATTTCTCTTTTATTTTTTAAATTATATATATATAATTTAAAAAATAAAAGAGAAAGGAGGTAATTCACACATTTATCCTTTACATCTGACAAATTCCGATGTTGATTCAATTTATCATGAAAAGAGAAAGGACATATAAGACATTGATACAAACAATGGGGGCTTGTAAACCCAAATGGGTTCATTTTACCTTCACAACCAATCTCTTCAAATGGGCCATAGAATATGCAACTTTAGCTTGTAAAGGTTTTCTTGTGGAATTATCTCCTAAATTTTTTTAATTGCAAACTAATCATAACATAATACATCAAACTCCCTTAATAAGTCCTATCAATTCTTTCGAGTTCTAGCACCCTTGTCCCACAAATTTTCCCATAGAAAACCCCCCCTTTTATAGCCTTTTAAGGATAAATCTCAGTGTCAAAGTAAACAACTAATCTTTTATTGTCCAAATGGAGTGGCAAACTAAATCAAATTCTTTCCTATAACTAATCCATTGCTAATCAAGTGTCGATGCAACTCTCCTCTAAGACTCCATAGTCTATGCATCACAAGGGAACCAATGATCTTGAAATCCAATGGGGCGAGAATAATATTGTTGATGTAAAGGCCCGCCTTAACT
>SNQJ01S0141891.1:38586-51721 GCA_010110895.2 Picea sitchensis | reverse complement strand
TACCACTTCTTCATTGTTTAGCAATTCTTCTCTGCTACACTATTCTTCTGCTCTGTTCATATTTGACTTGACTTGCTGTCTCTGTCTATCTGTTCTTTCTCTGTCCTTCTCATGCTCTTTGATATGTGCACATTCTGCTCTCTTCACCTTTTCTCTTCTGTTCAGTTTCATTTCCTACTCTTTGAGCTTTTCTACACACTTCACATACTGTAGTTTTTCTTTTCTATAGTTCAACTCATTTTTCTAGTCCAAAATGGCCAACAATGCACGGTCTCTTAGTTTTTCTTTTATGCACAACCACCACAACAGTTACACCTCAAATTTTCCTGGGCAAGGAGACGTCTCGATCACTAAAACACCAATCGATCAAGAATCATGAATCAATTTTGCTAACTAATTCATAACTGATCAATTAACTATGAGGTCAAACAGTAGCCCTCCGATCAGACTTAAATTCACTTGCACCATTGGATTGGATCCGTAGGATATTGAATTTATTTCGCATTTCGTCATTTTGGAATTTCGGCATTCCTGTGGTAAAGTTTCTTGACGCTCCATCTCGTAGTCCCCGAAACTCTGAAATGGAGCTTGGTTCTTTGAGCTCTTCTCTACAGCTCTTCGACGATGTGACCACCGGCGGTGACCAAGGCCTACACCAAAAAGGTGTTTTCACATTTCGCATTTCGACATTTCGCGATTCCCGTGGTGAAGATTTCGTTACTCTCCATGTCCCGATCCTCGAAAATTCGAAATGGAGCTTGTCTGCACTAGCTCCTTCCTCCATCTTCCACATATGTGACCATTGGTTGTGACCACAACCTACACCAAAAGCGTATTTCACACTTTTGCATTTCGGAGATTTTGTGATGAGTCATCTCGACTCTCCATGTCACGAGTTCCGAAATGGAGCTTGGCTTCTATAACTTTGCTCTCCAGGTCTCGACAATGTGACCACCAGTGGTGACCGAGCGCTTATCCATAGAGCGCTTTCGTGATTTCGTATTTTGACACTTTGACGTTCCTGTGGTGAAGATTTCTTTATGCTCCATGTCACGGTCCCCGAAACTCCAGGTCGCAATTTCGCATTTCGGCATTTCGCAATTTTCCATATCGCGAGTTCGAGAGGTTAGGGAACCTCGTTCCTTTAACTTTCCAGTCAGCGAAATTACGATCTGTCACCATGTGTCCTATGGACCCAACAATCCATATTTTGTCGTGATTTCGACACTTCACGAACCTTCATCGTGTCTCATCAACGATCCATATCAATCCTCGATCCGACGGCTAGGATTAATTCATGATTTCGCATATCGTGATTTCGGGACTCCTGTCGTGAGAGTCCTTGACATCTCCAGCTCCCGGTCTGCGAGACTCTGAAATGAAGTTATTTGACATGCTCTGATCTTTCGCATTTTGGGATTTTCTGCCATGCAATCATCGGTGTGCTTCTAGTCTTGCCACTTTCTCTTGTTCATCATCATCGGGCTAAGCTTTCCATCAATGACAAACAAATACTCTGTCTTCTGTCTGAAAACATGCCAACAATACCCAACATGTACCTCAACCAAAATCCCTCATCAATTTCATCATCCAAATATGATTTGTAACTCTGTAATAGAAATGATGTATATAATCACATACCTGGAAACCTTCCTTAATTTTAACAACAAGAGACTAACATTTCCATAAAAAATTACTTTAGTCTCACATGACTAGTTTTGGATTAGTCAACAACCCTAACTTGATATAATCATAACTATGTACCTGTAATGAATAAATATCTAAAAATGGTAGACAATGTTATTCAGTGTCTTTTATGCAATTCCTCCAGACTTCACTACTTAAAACATCTCAGAAAAGGAGTTATAGCAAAAATGACATACCTTGTTGAATTCTGGCTTAATCTAGAGAGCGAACTTGTAGAGCGTGCCCCACATTGAATATTTGTTGTGGATCTAAAAATTTTACACATAATAATACATACTATAATCTAACCAATGCATTTGGTCTTACTGAATTTGGATATGTTATGAAGGATGCATGACGTTTTTACCCGAAACACCTGTTTTAGACTAGTTTCAGGACTAGCCACAAACCTTATTTTCCACGGCGTGTAACTCCAAAAATAAAACGAACCACAAGATGAAATATGTATCACAGCTACTTGGATATCTTTCCTCAATGGCCTCCCAATTTCATGATCTGAATCATTGTAGAAAACATTTTATTGGAAAAATGGTGAGATGCCCTGTAAATAACATACCTTAGAAAGCATCATCAAAAGAATTTACCCTCCCTTGAATTTCGGCCTTCTTTACTTCACCTTCCCTCTGAAATTTGGCTTAGATATCCTTTGGTTACCTCAGTCATCTGTATCTATTCAATATTCTCAAGTGTGATTAAAATGAGAGAGTCTTGCCTCTTATTTGTACTTTCATGTAGCTTCCTCAAGGGGTTACCTTTTAACCATCTTAACCCACTTTCCTTATTTTAGGGTTAACCCACTTCTAAGCACTTGTCAACTTAGTAATTTTTCCATTAAATTTATTATTTAAATAATTTATTTTTTATTCACTTTGACTTATAGTACACTCATCACTTCACTTTATTATTTACCTTCTAAAATCTCTTAAACCACTTTGACTACTTTGACCTTTTGGGGCTTCTAGATGACTCATGAGGCTTCTCCAACTTCACATGGCCATAACTCTGTAACCATGAGGAGTTATGTGACATTCCACATACCACTAGAAATGACATGACATGTACTATCCATATAGAATAGTCTTTCATGCAAATATATCAAAACTCATACCATTATCCACCAAACAAACTTGGGTCTATTACCCAAACCTGGGTTCTCCAACTTCTCATGGCCATAACTCTCTAACCGTGAGGAGTTATGTGACGTTCCAAATACTACCGAAAATGGAATGACATGTACTATCCATATAGAATATTCTTACCTTAAAATATGTTAAAAAAAATACCATTATACATGAAACAACCTTGGGTCCATTACCCAAACCTTTGTGCTACCAAAATTCGCTACCAAACTTTCTCCAAGGGTTGAAATAAATAAATAAGGGTTGACATCAATCTACAATATCACTCTCCAATGGTTGACATCAATGACAAACAACAATCCATACCAACTATTCATCAACCTAAGCCTACTGTCTGACAGGCAATTATGAATTTTTGGTCATGCCTTTTGGCCTTACGAATGTACCTTCCACATTCCAAGGGTTTATGAATTCCATTTTCAAGTCCTTCTTTCAAAAATTTGTGTTAGTATTTTTTGATGATATATACTAATCTATAGCAAGTCTCAGGAGGATCATGTGTGACATGTTGACAAGGTGCTACAACTACTAAAGGAGAAACAACTATATGCCAAACCATTCAAATGTTTCTTTGGGGTGAAGGAGGTAGAGTATTTGAGTAATATTGTATCTCACGAAGGTGTCAAGGTATACCCTAACAAGATTAATGCCATGATGGACTAGAGGATTCCTAAAACATTGAAGAATCTTAGAGGAATTTTGGGTTTGACAGGTTACTACCACAAGTTTGTTCGGAACTATGAAAGAATAACAACACCTTTAACGACATTAACTAAGAAGGATTCATTTTCATGGACTCAAGAGGCAACTCAAGCTTTTGAACAACGTAAAGAGGTGATGTGAAAAGCTCATGTATTGACCACACCAGACTTCACAAAAACATTTATTGTGGAATGTGATGCCTCAGGAAATGGCATTGGATCTGTTCTAATGCAAGAAGGAATGCCCCTTGCTTTTGAAAGTCGACCACTCAAGGGAAATGACTTACACAAACCAATTTATGAGAAGGAAATGATGACAATACTACATGCATTGAAGAAATGGTGCCCTTACCTAATAGGTAGGCACTTCAAGGTAAAAAAATATCATGATAGTATTAAATACTTCTTGGAACAAAGACTATCTTCAAAAGAACAACAAAAATGGATGACCAAGATGTTGGGTTATGATTTTGAAATCATCTATAAAAAGGAGAAACAAAATGTTGTGACATATGCACTCTCAAGAATGGATGAATATGTTGAGGCCTTTCTCTATTCTATCTCGATCATCCAACCCGATTGGATAATAGAAGCGAGGGATGAATGAAAGAATGATGAAAACATGTGGACTCTCATTCAAAGGTTGTAGCATGATTCCAATGTATCAAATACATTTACATGGAAACATGATTCACTATGGTACAAAGATCACTTATATTTATGTAAGAACTCCCAACTAAAACAAAAGGTATTATTGGAATTGCACACCTCTCCGATAGAAGGGCACTCAAGATTTTTGAAAACCTACCATAGGGTCAAGAAGGAATTTTTTCGGGATGGCCTTAAAACTAATGTTCAAGGGTTTGTGGTAGAATGTTTGGTTTTCCAACAAAATAAGGTGGAAACAATTAAGACCCGAGGTCTTTTACAACCATTAGCCATCCCAAGTCAGCGTTGGAAGAAGGTTTCCATGGATTTCATCACAGGGTTACCGAATTCTGAAGGAAAGAGTGTCATCATGGTGATTGTTGATAGATTGACCAAGTACGCACACTTTTGTGCAATCTCTCATCCTTTCAAATCTAGTACAGTTGCCACCGCATTCATGGAGACAGTTCAAAATATACATGGAAGCCCAAAGATTATTGTAAGTGACAGAGATCCCATCTTCACTGGACATTTTTGGACATAATTATTTTCTTGTTTGGGTACTCAATTATCTCATAGCTCATATTATCATCCTAAATTTGATGGAAAAACCGAGATAGTGAACAAATGTCTGGAAGACTACCTTTGTTGCTTTGTCTCTGATAAATAAACACAATGGTTCAAATGGTTACCCTTGGCAGAATGGTGATATAACACTTCCTTTCATACTGCAACAAAAATGACACCATTTATGGAAATCTATGGATACCACCCACCTTCCATCACTTCTTTTCTAAAAGAAAAATCTAAGGTTAAATCAATGGAAGATCACATCGAGCATCAACAACAAGTTCTCCAACTCTTAAAGGAAAACCTAACCATGATACAGAATCACATGAAACAACATCATAGTGAAAGAAGTTTTGAAGTAGGGGATTGGGTATTTTGAAGACCACAACCATACAAACAAATTTCCCTCAATCAAGCTAAGAAGGATAACAAATTATCACCAAAGTACTATGGCCCTTATAAGGTGCTGCAAAAGATTGGTACTATGGAATACACATTGGATTTGTCTGCATCTTCGCGAGTACACCCAATTTTCCATGTTTCATGCTTAAAGAAGGTTATATGTGACAAGATCCCAGTTAAAACTATATTTCCAAAACTTGACGAGGAAGGGAAAATCATATTGGAGATTGAATCTATCACTAACACAAGAATTCACCAGCTAAGGAATAGATCCATTTCATAGTATCTCATTAAGTGGAGGAAACTACCTACTAAATATTCCACTTGGGAAGATGAGTCTTTTATACATAAGCATCCATAATTAATCAAGTGTTGTGGACAACACTTGTTTGAAGGGGAGGGGCATGTTAAGCCCTAAATAGTGGCACATTACCCCTTAATTGGGGCATATTAAATTAGTAATGTTATTTTATTTATGTCAGCTTGGGTCCATTAGTTGTAATTTTACCTCCTAGTCTCCTATATATACCAAGGAGACCTTTTCATTTGTAATCATCTTGTATTTGGAAATTTATGTGGTGTATAAGGAGGCTTCCCCCTCAAAGAGGATTATTATATGAAATTCTCTCTTTTTCAAGGCATTGAGTACTTATTCTGAAGTCGTTTTATGCTATTTTGATATTTGGTTCTTAAAACAATTTCCGACTCATCCTGTCATCATCACTCCCAAAAATAATATCATCAACATAAACATCAATTATTAGGATACTATCTTGTTTTACCTTTATGTAGAGATTGTTGTCTGCATTTACTTTCATGAACCCTTGTTGTTGTAAATATCTGTCTAGTCTTGAGTACCATGCGCTGGGGGCCTGTTTGAAACCATATAGTGCCTTATTCAACCTGCAAACATAATTTTCCTTTTTTGACAACTGAAATCCTTTTGACTGCTCAATGTATACTTCTTCTTCTAACTCTCCATTTAGAAAGGATGACTTTACATCCATCTGATACACCTTGATATTTTTGGAACATACATAAGCTAGAATCAATCTAATTGCTTCCATTATGGAAACTGAGGAAAAGGTCTCTGCAAAATCTATACCTTCAACCATAGCATATCCTTTGCATACCAATCTTTCTTTGTTCCTCATAACTTGTCCATCATCGTTCAATTTGTTTATAAAGACCCACTTTGTACCGATCATGTTTTTGTTCTTCGGCCTTGGAACAAGCTTCCATGTATCATTCTTCTCTATCTGGTCTAATTCTTCATTCATATCTTTGATATAGTATTCATCCTTGATTGCTTCTTCAAAACTGCTTGGCTCAATTGTGGATAATAATGTTAGATGTTGTTGTTCTGATGAATGTATTCTTCTTCGGGTTTCAATTCCTTCATCTTTATTCCCAATGATCTATTTTGGTGGATGGTTTTTCCTCACTCGTTTGCTAGGTGTCTTTGGAGGTACCTGGAGACCTTGCTTCTCATGCTCTGCTCCTGGATGCTCTTCTTCTTCATATGCTTCTTCATCTACTTCTTCTTTCAAATCTTCTACGTGATCTTGTTCCACTGAATCTTTGCTTCCTTCTTTTATCTTCCGTCCACCTATTTTTTCAATCGTCACATTGATGCTTTCCATTATTCTGTTGAGTCTTATATTGAAGCATTTGTATGATTTTCTTTTACTTGAGTACCTAACCAGTATGTCTTCATCAACTCGTGAGTCAAACTTTCCAATCCTTCCATCTTCTCTTTTGATATAACATTTTCTTCTAAACACTCTGAAGTGCTTCACATTTGTCGGTCTTCCTTTCCATAGCTCGTAGGGAATTTTATCACTGTTATTTCCAAGCATTCCCATGGTTTTGATATGACCTGTTTTATGTACTACATGTACCCAAAATATGTCTTTCATATTGGAATTGTTCAACATAGTTTTGGCCATTTCCTGCATTGTTCTATTCTTTCTTTCAACAACTCCATTTTGCTAAGGTGTCCTGGCTGAGAACCACTTTTTTATCCCATGTTCACTATAAAATTCCATGAACTCATTTGATGTAAATTCTCCTCCATTGTCTGATCTCAAACACTTTATTTTCAACTCTATCTCAGTTTCAACCAACTCTTTGTATATCTTGAAGTGTTTGAATGCCTCTCACTTCATCTTGAGAAAGAAAATTGCAGTCATTCTTGTGTAATCATCAAATAGTAGCATAAAGTATTGTCCACCATTCAATCCCTTCTTTCGTGTTGGTCCAACTAGATTAGTATGTACAATTTCTAGTGGTTTTCTTGTGGATTACTCTTTTAATTTCAACTTGGTCCTGGTTTTTTTTCCGTGTAGACAATGCTTGCATATAGTATTTGTTGGCTTCAAAATTTCAGGCATTTCTCTTACTGTTTCCTTTCTGCTGATTTTGACAAGATTATCAAAATTTATGTGACCCATTCTTCTATGCTAGAGCCAACTTTCATCATCCTTTCCTAGGAAACATCTTTCTTTTCCAATTTCATTTAGTACATATATGTTGCTTGGAGTTCTTACAACGGTAGCCACCAACTTGCTTGATCCTGCTTTCCTTATCTCACATTTCTCCGAGTCAAACATAAGTATGTGTCCTTGATCACACATTTGACTTACACTTAGTAGATTGTTCTTCATGTCTTCGACTAGTAGATTTTTTTTTTCCCTGGAATCCTTGCTTCCAAGCTTGATTGTGCCTCTTCCTATAATTCTAACTAAGTTGCCATTCCCAAATGAAACTGATCCTTCTCTTTCCTTCTTCAATGTTAAAAACATGTCCTTATCACATGTCATATTCTTTGAGCAACCACTATCAACATACCATCCACATTTCTTGTGTTGAGCTTGTAGGGAAAGTGTGCATTCTTTAGTGTTGAATTGACCTTACTTCCTTATCCATATCCTTTGTGGTTCGTGTCTATGACTATTGATATTATGTTGTGACTCTATAGGAGGAACAATCAATCTACAATATTTGGCCATGTGTCAAAAGTTGTTGCACTAGTAGCATTCTACTTCAACACTCAAGGATTCAAATCTGTTGTAGCTTCTATGTTGTGCTTCATGAGGCCTTCTTGGTTAACCATTTATTATGTAATCTTCATATTTTCTTATATTCTTGGTATTGTCTCTACAATTCATAGCTCTGTGACCAAAATTATTGCATGAATAACATAAACCAAGAAAAATAGTTTGATACTTGGGGGTAGAATATCTTCTGAATGGTGCTACTTTTCTGAATCATTCTTCTTCTCGGGGTCTTTCTATTGCTAATTGTTGCTGATTCTGAATTTTGAATCTTCTGAGTGGTGCAGTGTCTCTGCAATCTTCATCTTGGATCTTCTTGCCTTATTCCTTCTTAGGAGAGCCTTTGACTATTTCTGTGTAGCTTCTTTGTTCTGTTGTCTTGGAGCTTGAGACTTTCTCTGTCTGGTTATATCTTAGTTTGGATCTATCATAGTATGTCCTTTGACTACTAATGATCTTATCCAATATTTGGGTGTTGTTCTGATGCATGTCCTTCTCCTGAAGATCTTTTCTTAGAGTGACTATTTTTTCTTCCAAGCCTTCGATCATCTTGTCATTTTCATCCAATTGACCTATGAGTGCTTCTTTAATTATTTTGTCTTCTTCTACTTGAATTTTTAACTTCTCGATCATCTTCTCGACTTCTTCGGAGTTGGAATTTTAGGATCCTTATTTCCCTTTTAGTTCTTCCTTGAGTGACTTGATTTTCTTTCATTCAATCCTCAACTCTTCTAGGGCACTGATTAATTATGCTCTGACGTCAACTTCTCCTTCTTCTTCATAATCTTCTTCGGAATTTTCTACTTCCATGAAGAGTACTCTCTCTGTATCATTGTCACTGTCTTCATCCTCATCTGATGATGAATTGTCTTCCTTGGTGCAAAGACTTTTCTTGAAGAATTTCTTTTTGTTTCTTCTACGCTTTTGATTTTGATTTTTCTTTTTAGGGTCTTCTTCATCATCACTTTCCTTATTCTTATGAGGAAATTTAGAAACAAAATGACCAATACCACCACAATTAAAACATTTAAATGGAAGCACACCTTTGCATTTGTTGGTTCCTCTTTTCAAATTTTTAACGAAGTTTTCCATTTCTTCATCTTCCTCTTAATCATCTTTGCAATTACAATCTGACTTTGGCTTTTGCTTGTTTTTATTCTCTGTCTTCTTAGATGCCTTGAATGCTACTTCCTTTTTTATTGGATTATCTTTCTCTATCCTCATCTCATAAGCTATGAGTATCCCATGTAGCTCGTCCATGCTTAATGTAGCTAAATATGCTCTTTCTTCTAGGGATGAAATCTTCGGGTCATATATCATAGGTAGAGATCTCAACACCTTTTGAACAATGACTGGTTCCTTCATTTCTTCTCTCAAACCTTTAATGGCATTTCCTATCTTATCAACTCGTAGGAAGTAGTAGACAATGTTTTCATCTTCCTTCATCTTCAATTGTTTGAACTTGGCTCTAAAGGATTGAAGTTTGGCTCCCTTGAATTTGGCATCACATTTGTAGATATTATGAATTTTATCCCACACTTAATTTGTGGAATCACAATGTATAATCTTGACATACACTGATTCAATGAGACCATTCAGAATAACATTTTTATCCCATGAATCATTATCTTCAAGTTTCTCTCCATCCTTATCTGTCGGGGGAGTGGCTCATTCTTTGTATCCATCTACTACTGCTTGTCATACATCAAATCCCTGTGCCTGCACACATGTTTTCATCCTTTTGCTCGAGAAGGCATAGTTCTGGTCGTCAAACTCTGGTACTCCAATCATAGTGTATTCCATGATCTCCTTCTAGTGATTAGAATGTCTCTTGAAGGACCTACTTTGATGCCAATTGTTCAAATACTGAGAGGGGGGGTGGGGGGGGGAGGGGTGAATGAATATGCACACTTTTATTAATTTTAACCACAATATGTATTGTTTAACTTTATGAGCAGTTCATCAATAACATTTAAAACATCATGAGTAGTATAAATAAACAATCAACAATAAGCAACCACACAAGTACACCGTACACTAGAATTTTACATGGAAACCTAATGTGGGAGAAAACCACAGAATGATTTTCTTATATGTCAGAAGAAATACAATCATAGGAAGCACCAACTTCCTTGTTTTCCAGCTACAACTGGAAGGCGGATTTAACCCCCTAGTTTCCCAGGATCCAACCTGAAGGAAGATATGACTCCCTTAGTTTTCCAGCACCAACCAGAAGGAGACTACAACCCCCTTTCCTTGCCCTGTCTTGTTGCTCTGAAATATAAATGGAGACCAATTGTCACTACCACTATCAATCCTGTCACTGTAAGTCCTGTCACTATAAAACCTGTCACATCAATCTCATCAACCAAATCAGATTTGATCATACAAATCTCATACCCACTATCACAAGTGTATATCTCAAAACCATATACCTATCATCACAAATGTATCTCTATAATAATATACCATACATGTACTAACATCCATAAACCAAGTATAATGAAATATCACATCAATCATGTATCAAACCCTCACTGTTATGAAACCTCAACTTGTACCAATATCTTCAACAATATATCTCAACCAAACTACCTCAAATATGTACCATATGACACAATATATGCCTCAACAAAATACCCAAGAATGTGTGCACAACAAATTCACCAATAGTGTGCCTCTGTAGATATTCCTCATACAACATGTACCATACAACCAATAGTACCTCAAGAGACTATACTCAACCTCACATGACCATACCTTAAGAAATCACCAATATCCAACTTCAAATAACTATATAGACATACCTTTTACTTCTGTAGATGATTATGTTGTACCTGAACACTATCACACATGCCTATAGACTCTCCTCAACTTCTGCAACCTGATACAACCCTCATCCTTCAGATCTAGTTTTTCCTCGCGGGACAAAGTCGGTTGTCAAGTGGGGCCTTGGATGACAAGCCCTATGCAACCCATGGGGTTTCCTCGAGGGACATTGATAGTATGACCCATGGGGATCATCTAAATCCAAGTTTTACACAAAACCCTTTATCTCCTCTGCAATCATGAAACTTTACCGTCACTCCTCCTTCACTGCCTCATATTTGCACTACCTCAGATTTGTAAAATAAATTATTGCTAAAAACCTTTCACAAGATAGATATTCAATGTTTTCAATAGGTGCTAATGGGAGTCTCTTGATCTCTTATTTATACTTCCCAAGTGTCTTCCTTTAGGGGCTATCTTGTAATTGTTTTACCCATTTTCCTTCTTTTAGGGATAACCCACATTCTTGTTGGAACTACTTTACCTATAATTAGTAAACTCATAATTTATTTGTTACAACTACTTTATCCATAATTAATTTCTTGTTGCAACCACTTTGACTAGAAAACTTCTTGAATAATTTCTAGAGGTTTCTAGAATAATTGACTTCTTGTTGACCTTCTAGGAGTTTCTAGATTATTCTTGAGGGTCCTCCAATCTTTACAAATCCATATATCCTCAACCGTAAAGAGCCACATGACATACCACCTATCACAGAAAATGACATGACATGTACTATCCATCTATGCTAGTCCTACTTTCAAATACACTGACCTTCATGTATTTATTCCTCAATCAACTATGGGTTCCATGACCATACCTTCAAGGCTACCATAATTTTCTACCAGACTTGCTTCAAGGGTTGACATCAATGAAAATCAACCCAATATTTTCAACAACATCTATGTAATCAATAGATGGTGACTAATATTCCTCTTGTTTCTTGCAGAGATGGTGTTTGTGTCGATTGTGTTCTTGACAAAAATCATTGGGACAATTTTGACAAACGTGACTCTTGGCATGCCTTGGCCCCTTTACAACTTGTTCACAATGACTTGTGCAGTCTGTTTTCTTCTCCTTCTTTTTCTGGGTGCAATTATTTCTTAACTTTCATTGATGAATTCTCTAGAACACTTGGGTTTACTTATTAAAACTTAAGCACAAAGTGTTTGACAAGTTTTTGGCCTACAAGGTCCATGTAGAAAAACAATTTGGACATCAACTTCAAAGGTTAAGAAAAAATAATGGAGGTGAATATGTGAACAAAAATTTTACAAGTTACTGCACTGCACATGGCATCCAAATGAAACACATTGTTCCATGTACACCATAACAAAATGGTGTTGTTGAGAGAAAAATCGAACATTATTTAAGAAATGGCTAATTGTATGATCCAATTTAAGGGATTAAGTCTTAATTATTGGGAGGAATCCATTAATTGTACAAATTACATAGTAAATCACACTCCCACAAAGGCTCTAAAAAATATAGTACCGAAAGAAACATGGAATAAAATTAATCCAGATGTAATCCACTTCTGTATATTTGACAGTGTAGCATGGGCTCACATTCCTAATGAGAAAATGAAAGTTTTACAACCTAAAAGTGAGAAGTGTATTTTTTTGTTGGTTGTGGAGCCTAATTATCTTTCTGATTCAGATGGTTGTTTCATCCGTGCTTAGACCCCATTCCCAAAAGCGGCTCGCTAGCCCTGAAATTAATGCCTTGCAGGCCGATAGGTTGATGGCTTGATGAGGGATGGGGAGGTGAACCGCCTATCCGTAGAGCCATCATAAAAGACCAGCGCAAGGGTAATCGTGCACGCGCAACCTCGCGAGAGGATAAGACGTATGGCTGAAACGATTCAAAGGGGGCAGACGCGGGGGGGAAACTCTAGCAATTTCTAAGCAGAGTGAGTGATCGCAGAGAGGGGAAATTGAAATCTTTGCTCCTGGACACTGGCAGACGGAGAGACGCAGGTCTCAGGACACCGTGGTCTCAGCTCGGGGGTGGCTAGTGGTAAATCCAGTAGGAGTCGCTACGCCTACGGTTGGGTGGAAACGAGCACCCCTCTCAGCAGTTG
>SNQJ01S0141891.1:19247-29309 GCA_010110895.2 Picea sitchensis | reverse complement strand
AAGTGAAATATTGGGAAAATTTGTCTTGTAAAATATTGTAATTTCGTAGTCACTACGGACCGTTCATTATAAGGTCGCAAATCTAACGGTAGAAGTTATGTTAGGGTTTTTTTCCCTAGAAGGCAACCTTCTTTTATGAGGGAATTATATTGCGGCTGTGTATGTATGTGAATATTGTATTCTGAGAGAGGAGTTTGTGAGAGAAAGAAGAGAAAGAAGAGACCCATGATACGAAGACATTTGCAGAAGCTTAAGGTCATCCATATTGGAATACAACAATGAATGAAGAGTATTGATCTTTAATGGTGAATGATACATGGGATCTTGTACCCCTTCCGAAAGGAAGAAAACTCATTAGAAGTAAATGGGTGTACAAAACTAAGTATGCATTAGATGGAAGTGTTGAAAGACATAAGGCCCAATTAGTTTCCAAAGGATTCTCTTAAGTTGAAGGAATTGATTATAATGAAACCTTTTCTCATGTATCCAAAATGAATTCCATCCACCTTCTTCTTTCCCTTACCCTTGTTGCCTCACATAAATGGAAGGTCCATCAGATGGATGCTAAATTTGTGCCCCACCTTCTTGCATGGGGATTTTCAAGAAGAAATATAAATGGAACAATCTCCTAGCTATGTCTAGAATAAATCAATCCTTGTTTTCTGCCTTAAGAAATCTCTTTATGGTCTTAAGCAAGCTCCTTGAGCTTGGTATGCCAAAATGGACAACTTTTTTTTTTTATATCGACTTTTCTAGATGTCATTATGACCCTAATGTCTATACCAGGAAAGTAGGAATCCATCTCATAATACTTATTCTTTATGTTGGTGACCTTATCCTCACTCGTAGTGACCCTAAACTTTTAAACCATGTGAAAACGAACCTTAAGAAGAAATTTGAAAATATCGAATTAGGTTATTTGCACTATTTCCTTGTCCTCCAAGTTTTGCAAACCAAGGAAGGAATTTTTCTTTCCTAGTCTAAGTATGCTTGTGACCTTCTTTGTCACTTTCACATGAAAGATTCTAAACCAGCCCCTTCTCCCTTCCAGTTTGGAGTCAAAATTGTTGCCACCTGTACTTCTCCTGAAGTTGATGTCACTTTTTACCGTCAGTTAGTTGGTAGCCTCTTATATTTGACTCATAATTTTCTTGATATTTCCTTTGTTATTGGTCTTGTTGCTCGATATATTTAAACACCCCATGAAATCCTTTGGAAAGAAACTAAAAGGATACTTCGGTATGTATGGGTTACAATTCAGTTTGGATACATACAACTCAGGGGGATTTCTTTATTGGTTGGTTTCACTAATTCAGATTGGGTTGACGACCTTGATGATCGAAAGTCTACTACAGGTTATGTTTTCAACCTTAGTTCAGGACATGTCACTTGGGCCTGTACTAAACAACAACCTATTTCTCTTTCTTCAATAAAAGCAGAGTACCGAGTAACGGTTAATGCAAGTCAAGAAGCCTTGTGGCTTGGACAGATCATTTTAGAGTTTGGCTTCTAGAAGGAGTATCTGACCACCCTTTGGCCTGAAAATAAGAGTTCCATCAAGCTTGCCAAAAATCCAATTCAACATCAATTCATCAAACACATCGAGCTACAGATGCACTTCATCAAAAAACTCATTCATGATCAAGTTATTGAAGTGTTATTTTTCCCTACAAAAGATCAAGTTGTAGACGTTTTCACAAAGTCTCTTAGAGAAGCAAAGTTTTCCAAACTTTGATCTACGTTAAAAGTTGAGGAATTTTTCATTAAGGGGGGATAGGCTATAATTCCTCCTCCCTTCTTCTATTGTGTCGCCTTTGTAGATCCTTTAGTTCTATTTTTCTTAAGGGGGGATGTTAATATATTTATACACTTAGGAGTTAGTTAAGATCAACTTGGTGTAATGTGTCGTTAGGTAAAAGTGTGTTTCTTATTATGTTTCTATGTTTCTTTAATATGCATTTGTAGTTAGGTAATCTGGAGATTAGGGTATGTTCCCGACTTAAAGTGACTTGATGGATCATATTCTCCTCTATCGTAATAGATACATTGATCCATGGCTTAACACCCGATTGGTACATGATCTCTATTTAAAGAGCATGGAGGGTTATTTTCCGATGATCAATTGTGATAAACTCTCTTTTAAATCTCTTTGTAATATGTTATTTTGCATTAATAATTTGCTCCAAGTGGCCACGTTGGCTAGGGCCATGGATGTTTCCCCACAAGGGGTTTTACTATGTAAAAACATTGGTGTGTTGATATTTGATATTGTTTTGTGAGTGGTTATTGAAGTTGTTCATCCTCTGTTGGAATACTTGTGTTGTCGAACAACTTAAAATTAACCAATGATGGAAAAAACCTCTGCCTCAACAAACTCCAACAAGGTGAAATTAATGCTACTCTAGGCAAGGGATTTCAAGCAGTGACAAGTCACAAGACCGGCCCCAAACCACAAACACTACACTTAGAAAGGATTTCAAGTAGTGATAGGTCATAGGACCGACCCCAAACTAAAATTTCTTCATAAATTTTCAACATTTACCTATAGCATCTAAAATACAATTCCAAAGTTATGCCATCTGTGTATGGGCAGATACCACCGACAACCTCATAATTTGGAAATATTTCCTCAAGAGGATTCAAAACTATGAAAAAAAGCATGAGATTGAAGTGCTTTCAGGAAGAATAATCCCAAACTGGTCTCAACTCTTCTTTAAACATGAAGCCAACACCTTTAGATGAGAAACACATATTTATGAATTGAAAACCCCTATAAGCTATCTATATCTTTGCTCAGAGGATCATCACACAACAATTTGTTCAATGTATCATGGTTATCCATATTTTCCATAAGCATGTCACATTGTGAAACCTGTGAAAAGGAAAATAGTGCAGAAGGATTTGTGATCATTCTTGTAACTCATTGAGAATTTGTGTGAAAGTTATAAATCTTACCTTTTGATATTATAAATATTGTTCTAGAAGCGCAAGACCTGAATTCTATTTTTCTTTCCATTCATCATGGAGAAGCTTCAATGCTTCAGTCTCATGCTTCCTTGTCCCACAACCTTCACAATTCCAATACAGGAAATCCATTTGGACATCTGATGCAAAAGTTAAGTTCATAATGAATATAATCTTTACGGTTCCAAAATTTACCTGCAAGTATGCTTCCTTTTTAGCCTTTGAAATTCTATGGGAGACCCTAACACATTTAGTGTGGGATAGAAACAACAAGCAAATGAGGGAATTCGGGTGAGAAAAACATATTCTTCTTCACAAATCGACTTCAAATTTCCTTCATAATAGAGAAAAATATACGAAAAATGAATACAAAGTCTCAAGTTATTCCAACGGTAATGGTATTAGCTAGTTATAGAATCCTGATATGTAAATAATTTCCAAAACAATTTTTATTTTTTTTACATGTGGTTCACGACACCAAAGACCGGTACTCACTACGTCCACGAAAACCCCCCCCAAAATCCACGAGAGAACATGGGGAGGCCGGGCATTTTTGGAATATTGGGGGCTCAACAAGAAGAGCATCATATAGACCCATTTAAGGGAGGGTAACAACCTTCCTCCCAACCACCGAAGCTACATCCAATGGACCTTTCCAGAACATCTTCTTGTTGCTTCCTATGAATTAATTTAAGTGGAAGAGGGAATATTACCTTCATGCAGAGACCCCTTCGAAGGAAAACTCAAGCAATTTCAAGCTTGGGCCCTTCGAAAGTTTCAGGTAGAGTTCACACCGTAGAATTGTAGGAATCATGGCTTCCCATCACTTGAAATTTATAACACAAAACTATAGCAAGTAAATTCCATCGACATGGTTCACTAACAGAAAAGGGGACCCGAGGGAAAATTCAGAGTACGACAATCATGGAACATTTTTTCAAATTCTGGAATGGGTAAGGAAGGAGCAATGTTGTTGCAACATTTAACACCATAACTCAAGTTTTCACCTTATGTCTGCTCAGGTGCTAACAATGGTTTTGTGTGACGTTGTTTGGTGCATTCAAATGGTTGGCAGATCCAGCCACATCGTTCGGTGGAGTGCGTTGCTGGATGATGTAGTCGTCTAAGTCGATGAGTTGGATGGAGTAAAAAAAGGGGCAAATCGTTGGTGCTTTAAACTAAACCAAGCCAATCCAAAACATTGTGTAAGAGTTAAGGCTTCTAGTCTAAAATGAAAAAACAATTGCCAAGAATGAAAACTGAAGTAAACTGCCATGTTGCTTCTGGGGCATGCGCCCAACATTATTAATTATTGCACAAAAGACGCAATCTTTCTGGGGGATACAAAAATTCATGATAGGACTTCATTAGGTGGAACCACTGCAATATTGTTGATATTATTGAGACTTAAGAACACCTTTTCATTTGGTCAAAGATCATCTTAAATGTCGGGTGATAAATCACTACCGCTTCATTTGGTCAAAGATCATCTTAAATGTCGGGTGATAAATCACTACCGCTTGAGAAAACCCTATATCCAAAATCAAAATATTGATATTTAAAATTTTAATTTTGTTTAAAGAAGTGAATATATGATCAATGGTTTTAGTAAATCTCTATCTCATGCGCGTGGTCTAGACCAATAAAAATAATGGTTGGATATTATTAACTAGCAGATGGGAATTCCAAAGTGAGTTGAGAACATGCAAGATAAGGAAATGAGTTATGATGGTGGGATAGACATGTAGGGAAAGATAAGGAATTGTTGTTGAGATGGACACTTAGGATGAACACAACATATGAGAGAAGAAAGAGTCTGTAATATTTTCACATATATGAAACATGAGTTGGTTGTAAAATCATTGATCATGTACTTAATTACATAGAGGTCTTAATTGTACTGTAATACTAAGGAAAAACGTGATGCTAGTTCTATTTTAAGGTTCACCATTACAAGTGAAGGAAGTTATCTTATTATTTTCTTAATGTTCCACTCAATAGAGGTTGTTATTTGTGCTTTCTTTATGCTTAATAAATGAATTTATCATTTATGTTTTTCACTTAAGTTGAAGATAAACAAATCCTAATATCTATGTAAAATTATTAGAATTCACGATAATAGATGGAAAATCTTCTAATAAAAGTAAATGAATCCCTCTAACTTTTATAATAATACAAAAATGTAAACATATATATATATATAAACTTTAAGGTTATTAAATTTTTTAATATTGTAAATGGAAATAAAATTCACACATTTTAAAATTTTATAAGAGCTAAAAAATCAATGAATGAATATCAATACAGATGAAATAATATATAAGACAATGACAAGTAGATTACAAGTTGACAATTTTACTATATATTAATGTTCACAGGTTCCTCTCCACAAGCACACATAGAAAACATTTAAAACTAGCACATCCACATCAATAATGGATGCTAAATGTTGATATGAATCACCGCAAATTAAACATCTTAGACAAACCGCTAAAAACTCCATGTGAATATAATAGTGGGTGGTAAAGTCTAACTAAGAATTATATTTTCATCTCACAACATTACACAAGAAACAAATGAGAAATTAATAAGATAATTTGATATATCAATACTAATCTCTGTTAATCACTCGCGTTAATTACTAACGAACAAATTAGGACATGTGCGAGAGTTATAACATTCAATCGTAACCTTTAATTTGACGGAGACGACAAAAGATATTCCTTTTTTATTAAATCCCATCTATACATTGCCTCTTTTTTATTAAAAGACTGTTTAATATGGCTCTTTTCAATATGTGTACGCTTATCAATGTGATAAGAAAAAACGTTTAAATTGAATGTAAAATTTCAATGATGTTTGAGTGAATGTCTCTTTTATAACATTGGTTGGATATTCTAAAAACAAGTTGTACATAAATTGACAAAAAAATGTCAAATGGTATAACATATAAATGATAATAATTTATATATACATTTAATAAAAAGTGAATAATGTGATTTTTCATACTTTATATGATCATTTAGGTAGGTGAATAATATGATTTTTTATTTTATTTTATAGGATCATTTAGGTAGTGTGCAACTATGGATATAAATAAATAATATCTTAAATTCCATTTTTAATAGAGTTTAAATTTCACCTTTAATAGAGTTGGCATAAAGAAAAATGTGATTTTTTTATACTTTAAAGAATCATTTATGTAGTGTGTAACTATGGATATAAATAAATAATATCTTAAATTCCACCTTTAATAAAGTTGGCATAAAATGATAAATTTCAATATTTACTTAATGATCACTAAAGATGAATTTTAAAAATTAAAAATGAAATGTTATATAAAAACTCTAAAGAGGAAAATTTTAAACCTTATAGTAAACTAAAATTCTTTAATTATAATTTAATTTAAATTTAACATTAAATGATAGTGAAATTCTAAAACAAATATTTAAATAAAAAAATATTAATAAAATTAATTACAAAATTCTATTTAATATATATACAATTTTAATATATTTAACATTTGAATATGAAATATGAAATATAAAATATATAAATTATTAAAATGTGTGTTTTATAAACTTTTCAATCATGGTCAATCAAAATTGAATTAGTGTCAACCAAAGTCAATCATATCTAACCATAGTGAAACATGGGTGAATGTGGATGTGGTCAACCAAAGTAAACCATAAATAACCCATAATAAACCAAAGTAAACCAAACATAAACCAAAGTCAACAATAAGTTAACCATAGTAAACCAAATTTAACCATGGTCCATTGTGGTCAACCATGTTCAACCATAATAAAACAAAAGTCAATTGTAGACAACCATGGTCAACCAAAGATAACCATAGTAAAACATGGTCAACCATATTCATCCATGGTCAATCACAATCAACATGGTTAGCCATAGTCAACTTGGTCAACCATAGTCACATGGTCAACTAACCATGGCCAATAATAGTTCAACATAGTCAACCAAGGTCAACCAAATTCAACGATTAATCGAAGTTAATTGTAGTGAAACATAGTTATACATAATCGATCATGACTAATTGAAGTCAACTACGACCAACCATGATCAAACATAACTAAACATGATCAATCATAGTCAACCATTGTGTAACTTGATCAACCATATTAAAATATCATAGATATTTTAATATTAGTTATATTAATATTTTAACTGAGAAATCTACTAATAAGTCAAATAACACTACCACATAATTATAAGTGATTAATATATGCTAATTGACCTCATTAATTAAAAAAATATGGAAAATAATGCTAATCAGCATATATCAACCACTTACAATTATATGAGGGTGCTAATTTAATTTACAATTTATATTAAAAATATGTATAAACCACCTTGTATCTATACAACTCCATTGTTGGATGATGAAACATATTTCTTGTTTTTTTACAAGAAGGAACACCGACTCTCCCTGTATCCTTGCTTTGAGAGCCCTCCAAATGCGAGCTCGCTCTCACCAATTTTCCCGCGCTCATATAGTACAGGGAGTTACACGTGCACTCTCATCTACTAGATGGAGTGGGACCATTATTTGATGAAAATATATTTTGTCCACGGTGTTTGCTCATTCAGTTTTACCAATCAACATTGTAGCCATGGGCAATCATACTAGTTATATGCCCCTACCTGGATCAAGGCTCTTGCAAGTAGTGCTATAAGTACTGGCACTAACGAGATCATATGAATTTAAACCATCAACATTATTGTTTGGCAAATTTTTGAATCATAATGAAATTTTGTTAGAAATTGTGAGGGATGGATTACATTCTCATGTAGAATACTATGGATCTACTTTGACTTCATGATTTTTTGATTCATTTGGTTACATCTTCTACATACCATTTTTACGTTATATATGGTCTTGGTTGGGATTGGTGGCTGCTTCTCGGAAGAACTTTGTTAACTATCTGAACTTTGGTTTTAATTGCATTGTTATTCCTCGCGGTGTTCGAGAAATATTTGAAATATTTTATATGGAGTACGGGACAGATGTCAGTTTTTTTCCTTTGTCTGTGTAAATAATAAATGTTCATTTTATGGTAACGGTTCTGAAGTTCTATATTTATGGAATGAGAAATGCTCTCTTATGTATTCGTGAAACGTATAATAAATCAACACGAAGAAACATGAGGGCTAGTGGGAAGCACCAGTTTAAAGAGAAATATCACTTAGACACTATGCAAATGTGGCAAGGAGATACTAAATGCACATTTCTTTTGGTTAAACTTAACATTTAAAACTAGCATACTCCCTAAAGAGGGGAATGACAATGCCGAAATAAATGGATATGGAGCATTGGAATCAATTTGTTTGTTTTGAATATTATCCATTTTGACGGGTCAAATTTTAAAATTTGAATTATGAGATTTTGTAATGTGGTATATACAATTTCCTTTTAAACCCTAGTTTCCCAAATTAGAACCCAAAACAGATCAACATAGTTTGTAACTCTTAGAGAAGAAGAGCTTAAATTGTACTTGGCATTGCAAATATTTTAAAATTAACAAAAATGCTTCCCTTTGTTAGAGATAATGCTTCATTAACGCTGCATACTACAGTTTGGAGATTTGTTGGAGTCTATTGAGATATTCTCTCAACTCCTCCACCCATGTTTAGAATTAGTTGGATATCACTCCAACTATATATACCTAATGTATCTGAGTGTAAGTGTGCAATACAAATGATCATTTGTGTGTTTATGTGATATGGTTGCTCTCCATATTCTCAATTTGGTATCATATTCTATTCTAGCTTAAATTTCTCATGGGATGGCCAGGAAAATGTGAGAGTTTTGGGAGCCAACTCTATAAATATGCGTGAGAGTGGATTGTTTATTTTTATTTTTATTTAGTGCGTGAGAATATTAATTTTCTAAGTGAGTGATTAGATTAGAGTGTGTGTGACTGTTGTTGATGGTGTGGAGAAAAACGCTCAGACCATTATCTCACTGAGAAATCATTGCCATCAGATCATGTGCATTATCCCTGTAGAACGCAGCCTGTGTATATTCTCTGCATATTGATTGAGGAGAGATCGTTGTGTGAAAGGGATTGTAGATCTAGATAACGTGTGGATAGTTGGGTATACAATTCATTCCGTCAGTCATCTCAAGAAGTTAATGATATAGTCGTTTCCATCATTGTCACGAGAGGGAAGTTGTCGTTGCCAGATCGCTACTTGGATGGAGGAGCCAACCACGAATTTGCTAAGCATAATTGTGATAAAATCCATTGTTGCAGAGGAAGATAGAGTGGTTGTCGTTTTGCAAAAATAGGAAACCCATTTCGTCTAGTGCAGAGACATCGAGCTACTATTTCCATATCATAGCCCACCATGGAAGATTATATGTTGTAGTGGATTATTGTGTGTCTGATGTGAAACTGAGTGGAATTTCTCATCCAGAAATTATGATCATGATTTCCTTTGTTGCAGCGATTTGAGCACTCTGTTTTATTGCTAAGATCTACAACGGAATGAAGCTGCGGACAGAGTTCCTCTACTTATCGTGGTGTGACTGCTTGGAGTTGCCTGGAGTTGTTTTCTCCATGGAGTTTTGATCCAGATTTATGCAGGAACATAATATAATACACAAATAACCATGAATACAAAGATGCAATGGAAATAACACTTCATTTCATTAATATCAAAGAACTGAAATTTGTTTACAGACATAATAGAAATAAACTAGCTACGACGTTGGTAGCTTATCTCTGAGAAGAGATGTGGTGGCTACAGACATCTGAACTTTGTGTTTTAATGAGGCTCGATGGCCTATCTATTATTGAGAAACAATGGAAACCCTAAACATCCAAAAAACCTAACCCTAGGAGATTAAATGACAGAATATGGGCCCCGTCAGGGTAAATTGGTACATCAATTTCCCGGGGTCATAACTTTGGCATACTATCTCTGTTTGACGCATATGATACATCATTAGAAAGATCTATCCAAGGAATACTACAATTGGCAAAAAATATCATGAAGAATTTTTTTAGCCAGACCATGCCGAAAAAAAGTCGTTTAGGGCCTCAAAATGGCTCCGGAAGTTCAGGACCCGAA
>SNQJ01S0141890.1:34992-54233 GCA_010110895.2 Picea sitchensis | reverse complement strand
GATTCACATCTCTGCATTGGTCTGTCATACAGCAGCTGTGACTTCTTGTATGTTAAAGTTTCATGAACATATTTGGACGCCACTTCAAAGACTGGGAGAAAAACCATTTCGTTCCATTATCTTTTTATAGTTCATTTCACCATCCCTGTTCTATGGGACTGTATTGTTATGCAAAGTTGCTCTATGATCTAGTATGTTTGTCATTGGATTTCCTAATTTAACGAGATTCTCCGTTGAAAATATTTTCTGTAGTTAATGCATGGCATCTAACTGACTTGTAATGCTGTGAATTTGTTGTGAACTGGACAATCCAGGAGTGCATGTTTTCTTTTGTCTTCAACCATATTTTTATTGGAAAACATGCATATCCTTTCGTCCCATGCAATTGTTGTTTTTAGACACATACAAATGGGTGTAAAATATGGTCAGTTACTTTCTTAATGCCCATGAAACTCTCTTAGCCTCCAAGCATACTATTTTTAAGCTATTTGGCTAGCTTTAGTAGCAAAAAAATATTTTCCAAGAGTTGGTTCAGTGTTAAGATGGGAGTACTTGCCAGGAAGAGACCCAATTTCGAATCCTGTAGACACCTCTCGCCAATCTGAACATCCAGAATTGAAGAAGCAGAAGCCAATATCAGGTCATCTATTGATCACTCTACTTGCGTAGAATCCTATTTTATTCCTTTTTTTTCAGCACCCTGTGGTGCCAAACTGTTAAAAAAAGGAAAAGATTTTCCAGGCTAATATAGTAATACAGTTTAAAACGAGATGTGAAAGTTTATCTATATAGTTTGCCTATGTAAAACAGTAGGAAATGCCTCCAATCTGCTTCTTGTCGATGCTATAGCATCTAAGTTTCTTTTGTTGTTTAACTTGCAGCATTGTTCCTATCCGACAAAGCACCATTTGATTGCCCATGCTACAAGATCTAACTTTCTTTTGTTGTTTAACTTGCAGCATTGTTCCTATCTGACAAAGCACCATTTGATTGCCCAGGATTCAGTCTCATATGTGCTGCATTTGTAATGGTAGATATGGCCTATAAATTCTTTTATTTTACTCCTATTTTAGCTGTTTTAGTTTCATTCAAATTAATTCACCTTGGAGTGCAACCAAGCTTACGTCACTCAATACAGGCTAGAGAGACTTGGAGAAGTTCAAGGATTTAATCTTCTACTTAGACAATTGGAGGGACCTTAGACTGTTTTCTTGATGCAGATAATTGCATTCGTCCAGGGTTGTGTGATGAGGCCTTCTCCTACAATAAACTCGGAAGGTACTGACTATGTGCAAGTGTTGTCCCTTGAAGATGAGCAAGAACATTGAATGCGGCCTCTATACCTACTAGTATCTGAGTTTCTCAAACAAAAGGCAGCCATAAGTGCATCGTCTGTTATATATCTTTCCACCATCCATGTACTAAAAACACCTGTAATATAGCCTTCACCACATAGTAGGCTATCCTATTGTAGAGTACTAATTACTAATTATGGTTCATATTTTCTAATAATACCTTTGGCACGGTGATAGGTGTTTCTTCTTATGTGAGGCCGATTTACTAATTATATTAAATTAGCAGCTAGTTGATAAATTTGGTCTTTGACTTTGACATTGCAATTCATTAATGATGACATTTAAGTATCTTTATGTTTAAATTTATTCTTTTCTTTCACTAAAAAAATGAAAATTATTTATTTTTATTTTTTTTAAATTGAAAAATGTTTGTTGAAAATCATGAGCGATGATGACCATCTTACTAAATTCTAAGTATACTTATCTCAAAATATATCCATTAAAAAAGTACTTAGTGTACAAGCACAATATAACTAACATAAAAGATGATAGGCTTTTTAGAATTTGTTGGAATTTAAGTGAAAGTCACTTGGAATTAAGAGGGGATGACATAAAGATTCTAATACTTGACTAAACCATTGGAGTAGAGGTCAGTGTACAAAATATTGATACAAGTACAAATATTATCACATCTAAATTTAAGGGGAATTTGTGATGCAAAGACTAAATAGAGGATAATAGAAAATTAAGGTACTATAAAGAAGTCATTAAACATGATATAGAAAATCAAAAGTATCTTTCTATGATAAATATCTTAAAAAAGAGAATCAACATTGCTAAAATAAGAATGAACTTTCACGAGCTTCACAACTAAACATATTGTTGGACAAATCCTAAATCATTGTGGGATGGAAAAAATTAAATTACCATAACTATTTTCATAATTTGATAACTCACAAAAAAATATGGAGATTTAGGAAAGTTTATCTCCAACCTCTTCAATTATAAAAACAAAATGTTGAAGCAAACCAATTAATTAGTTGTCATTTTTCTTAATAAACTAAAATTGATCTCAATATATAGATGGCAACAATCCTCATCACAACCATATTTATGATAAAAGAAGACTATATATAGATGGCAACAATCCTCATCACAACCATATTTATGATAAAAGAAGACTATGATATGTATAAATTATAATTCTCTTGTAGAATAAATAAAATTAAAATCTGAGTAAAAGTGATGTGAAAACATATTTTTAATAATCATTATAATAATTTCTTTTGAAAAAACTTCAAAAAAATATGTTAATACTTTTATATGGTATTTTTTTAAAATAAATTTCATTTATAAAAAAATTAAAAAGTATATTTAAAGAACACATTGTGAATAATGGTGCCACTATATGTTTCTTTCAAATTTAACTTAATTCTAATTAACATTTTTTATTTTTAATGTTATATTCACAAAGTAAAATAGCCATATTGACACAAAGGTTATCCTTGTGGGTGGTTGGGTAGAAAATTTGGTAGTTTTAGAGGTAGTAAAATGTCGTGTTAACTAATTAATGTTATATTCACAAAGTAAAATGGCCATAATGACACAAAGGTTACCCTTGTGGGTGGTTGGGTGGAAAATTTGGTAGTTTTAGAGGTAGTAAAATGTTGTGTTAACTAAAGTTATAGCATGGGATAAATGACCATCTTATTGATGAGCCTTTAAATTGGCTTATTTTGCTAATATTTTATGACCGTTTGTGTCCCCAAAAACCTTGGACAATGTCATTTTAAAGTTTGATACTTATTGTATTAATTAGTGTTGTAGCCATTAAACAATTCACTCATTAATAACTTGCAATGGTTATTTTGGTAGTATTTTATGAGTATTTGTGTTGAAAGTGACTGAGTTTTCTTGGGTGTTGATGAATAGTTGTTAGTGATAGATCGGTGCCTCCCACTAGAAAATAGCTAGCAATGACATGTGTGGCTCAAAGAATGAGGTACTCCCTCATGTAAGTGGTCCAATAGGGAAATAGCCACCTCAACAACGTCATAATTCATTGTAAAATCATGTAATCAATTGGTCCAAGTGTGTAATAAACTCATAATTGACCCCAACAAACCCACACGTGTGGTCAACAAGGCCAAGTAAGACACATGTGTGAGAAAATATGTTTGTGTAAGCAAATGTGCCATTCAGGAATGGTCCAGGCGGCACATTATGATGATGCAAAGTCTCTATGATTGTCCAATGCATTGTCATGGATCCCAATGTAGATAGATATGATTGTATATAGGTACATGAATCTCAAGGAAGTGGCATGGATCTCAATGCAATGTCATGAATCCCAAGGTGAGTACATGAATCGTGAGGCATGATACACGATCCCATGGCATATATACCACCCTCGATGCATGCACTTGTATCTCAAGGCATGGCGCTCATGTATAATGATGGTTCTAACCTCTTTACAAGTCATTAGGTGGCGCACATCAAGTGTGATCTCTTCTAGCAACATTATAACACAAGTTAATTTTAAATTTTTTTACCATGGGAGTACAAACTTAACCCTTATTACCTTAACCCTTATTACATGTGACAAATCCTAAGACAAGGGGTATATCTTATATCACTAAGTTAGATATAAGTGAGATGATGAATAATGTGCAAAAGGGGAAAGTCATGTATTGACCCTCATAATAATATAGGATGATGTAAATGTATTTAATCTTGTCCAACTAGCTTTCAAGAGCTAGGAGTCTTTAATAATTCAACATGTAAGCCTTTATGAGCTAGCTTTAATTTTGAGTTACCTTTTTCCTCAGCATTATTTCTTACTACCCCTCTCTCTTCATTTTTCTTTCATTGTTTTACTTTCTTTTTTTCATTTATCAAGTCTCTTTTTCTTTAGATATTCATTGTTAAGCATGGGACTAGGGGCATTCGTCTCATAACGACGTGGCATAGCTCAAGATTTATCATTTTTTAGCTTTTAACTTTTTTTCTTATTTATTCTTTACCTCTAGCCTTTTTGGATTTTATTTGACTTAAGCTTTCTTAGCTAGACCTTCTTGAATGACCTATGATAAATCAAACATGAATATGAATGATTTGTTTATGAATGAAATGAAAGTGAATGGGAAAGATGCAAGGTGTTAATTATGGCTAGGGATATGAGACACACTACACCAACCAAATATCTAGTGGTACGACTTGATCCAAGACTTGACGACATTTATCTAAGGGAAAATTACGTCCCCCATGGTACGACGAGGAAAATAGTAAAATCACCAATGTTATGAAGTGTTATTAGATTACATTTTAGTGTTTATCATGTTCACAACTAGATTAAAAGTTATAACACAATGTCTAAGTATCAAACCCATACATGAAATCACAACAAGTAAAGTAAGAAAACTAAATCAAAGTACCATGACCATGTGCAATGAAAGCATAGTGTACCATATGCAAGTGTGTGTATCATCTGAGGTGTATGAGATAGGAGTTGGCATACCATGGCTAAATCATCTAATGAGGAGTGGGGAAAGAACATCATATGTCTAAAGGATAAAACTGGAAGAGTAAGTTCGAGTCTAGAGAATATGAGAAAGAGAGCTCATGAAAGAAACGACGTCACACCCCTCAATGAGAGGGTGGCTCTAGAAGTAGTTACCCCTAAGGGTGTAACATTTGGATCCTACATAGGGATATGCACTCTTAGAACAAGATCGTATGATAACTCCAGAATCCCACTCAAACATATGATCTACACACATATAAACTTTTCCAAAGCATTAGAAAACAAGGTGTTACCACCCATTTCCAGGGTTAACTAAGGAGATGATGTCTCGAGGCCCAAAGGTTGAAGACATGGATTGTTGAGAGCTAGTCGAGAAAACAGAGCCCCTCCTCTTACCACACATCACCACTAATCGATAGAAGTAACGTCCACCACACCAGCTTGGCCCACAGAAAACAACAAGTCTTGCTTCATGAGGCAACAAGTTCAGTATCATGGTAAGTGTCATTTTAATAATTGAAGCATTTGAACATGTTGCAAAGGGTTGGAAATTATGTCGTTTTCCTCATTTCACCTTGGTGGTTGTCATGTTTTCCTAGTAAGTGTGTCACCCTCGGTAAAATGGTTGATACTAGGGGGTTCTCTTGAAGTGTCATCATACCATTCTCATCCATATTCACCACTTTCCACTCTTATTCCCCTCTGTTTCCTCATCTTTTGGGTTTTCGGGCTTATTGACCCCAAGAAGGGCTTGTAGCTCTTTTCATGGGAAGAAGGGACTAAAGGCCCAGAGGGGTTGTATCTGGAAAAATATAAGAGCCATAAATTATCCTTTAGATTCTCTCCCTAAGGTCCTGAGAACAATGGAATGATTCTCCCAAAAATTTCAAGGACCTGTGAAAAGGAAAACACATAATTAAATAAATGCCTCGCTTGTTGAGGGAATGCATTTGTAATGTCCTTTGCTCTCCTTGCACATGGAACTCAATGTGTTCTTAGCTTCAAGTGGAATTGTGGTGCTCCTTACTTTCCATTGCACATAGCACCCAATGCTTTGGACCATAATCAATTAATGGTGAATAAATGACTTGGAAAAATGTTGCATTGCATATGTGGATGCAACACACCCTCTACAAAGACACCAATAAATGAGATAATATGATCCCTTGTATGTCAAGAATCCTCATGATCCAGGCGGAAATCGGTGGCCACCCACCTATTCCACTGGTTCAAAACAGGGGTTTCCACCTTGGCATTTTTTCTACATATTTTCGAGTCCTAAACTTATGGGGTCGTTTTGAGGCCCTAACCAACATTTTTTGGGCCTACAACAGTCACATTTAGAATTTAGCCAGAGTGTGACGACAAAATGTGTATTTCTCAGATATAACTTTCAAACGAGCTATCGTGCACCCCAAACATAGATCGTATGCAAAGTTTACGCCCTTAGGAAGTTGACGTACCAACTTACCCCATCGGGGCCCACATGACTTTTGGCGTTTCATCTTTCGGGTTAGGGTTTTGGATTTTATTTATGTTAAAAATGCCTCTAGAGCCTCATTGTAAAAATCATCATCTTCTTGTGAATGAGCGTAGCCATCACATATCTTCTCAGATACAAGATGTCACCATTCTAGCGAGTCATTCACTCTGTAATTTTATGGTTTCTGTACATTCTCTCATTAATAAAAAGTGTGCATTATTGTATCTCTGTGTTTATTGCAATATTTCTGTGTATTTCGCAATATCTCTGTATATTTAATTATTATATCTACGCCTTCATTTTGTTCTCAAAATAAATCTGGATCAGTGGTATCAGAGCAAGCTACTCCTTTTCATTTCTTATGCATGTCCCCAACAAGGTCAGGGTATAGAGAGTTGGGTCTCGAGCTAGTTTCTCTTGAGGACAACCGCTCTCACCAGCCCAAGAGGCCTCCCATGGTGGAAGAGCAGAGAGATGAGAGAGCAACAGATCCCATCAAGTTGTTGCTTGCGAAATCTCTCATGCAACAGAGGAACGAGATGTTGGAGAATTTTGTCCAAATCCTTCAACATTGCTGACAATAACATGCGCTTCTTCGTCAAGCAACTGCTTTGGAGATGCTACAACATTCAAGGTACAAGTTAATTTTGATATTCTCGTATTTGAAGGTCAGATCGATGCAGATGCTTTGGAAAAATGGTTAAATTTTCTAGAAAGTTATTTCTCTATTCACAATTTTTTCGACATCGAAAAGGTCACCTTTGCGCTCCTTAAGGCTCTCCCCCATGTCAAACATTGGTGGGAAACTTACTGGGAGCAACGTTCCACAGAGCATTCTGGTATATTTGGGTTCGAGCCCACTTGGGATTTTTTTATGGATGCATTCAAGGAGAAATACTACCTTGTAGGAAACTATGATGACCAGTGCATGAGATGGACCATGCTACATCAAAATCATGGCCAAACAGTGTCTGAGTTCACAAATACCTTCCATACCTTGCGCACCAAGCTGGGTATCAAAGACTCTATGTGGAATCTAGTTCTGAAATAATGTGAGACTCTACATAGGTATATCCAAACTGAAATGGATTTTTTGGACATCTCATCACTGGGAGATGCTTATAGATACGCTATCAAAATCGAGAAGAAATTTAAGCAACAGAACAAGCGGGAATTTGGGTTTTCAAATCCACAACAACCAAAGTATGGTAAAGGCGGCCCTAACTCAAAGAGCAATGAACCTCAAGACAACCAGTCCAAGCCATAGGAAAAGAAGGGTAACGGGAAGACGAAGGACACTGGAAAGTGGTGTGACTTCCACAAAATACCTTGGCACAACACCGATGAATGTCACTTGAAACAGTCATTGGCAGTTGAGCTCAAAGAAACAAAGTTGAGCCCTGACTCAGACTCCAATTCAGAAAATAATAAAAGGAGATAGATAATTGATGCAGAACCCACTCTTATTGTCGTGACCACAACTATCCAACCAAAAGAACCAGAGGATCCTGAAGAGGGGGAGTGCCTTTTCCATTCATATGTGTGGGTGAAGGGGACCCGCTACATTTTATTGTCGATAACAGAAGCCAAACGAACCTCATCTCAATAGAGGTCTTCAAGTAGTTGAATTTTCCAAAACACCACACCCACAACCATACAACATCGGACGACTTCGCCAGGGACGATATATTTGTGTCATCCAGCAGTGCTATCTGTCATACGACATCAAGTCCTTCAAGGATGAGGCATTGTGTGATGTTTCCCTAGTGGAAGTCTGTGATGTTCTGTTAGGCTAGCCATATATATGGAGGTGTCATGTTGTTTATGAGTCTCGACCCCGTAGAATCATTGTTACTCTGGGGCGTCATCCCTACAGGATACCATAGGTAGTTCTGACTACTGTACCGACAAAACAATACCGCAAAGTAATTTCTCATACCGCAAAGTTTAGCCTCTTCACAACTTGGTCAGAAGAGAAGGAAACTGCACCCACTGCATCTTCAATCCAAGACCCTTCTATCTAGAAGAAGTTGATCAAAAATATTTTAGAAGAGCACCAAGATATTTCTACTGCACCTACGAGGGTGCCTCCACACTGCCCACTCAAACCAAGTTATGATAAATCCCTTCATGTTCTTCATGTTGCATATTCACTGACAGAGTCCTCCCACACTCCGACAGATCATGCCGCTAGATTGGTTAAAAAAATCCAACCCCTCCAACAATCAGTTCATAACAAGATTCAACAAGCTAAGCATGATCGCTTCTTCAGTAAGTCAAGCAACTCACCAAGGTTGATAGAATAAGCCAAAAGAACCTCATCTCGGCAAAGTTCATCAAGCAGTTGGATTTTCTAACAACACCACACCTACAACCATACAACATCGGATGGCTTCACCAAGGATGAGATCTCCATGTCAGCCAACAATGTCACATGTCATACGACATCAAGCCCTTCAAGGATGAGGTATTGTGTGATGTTACTCCACTGGAAATCTGTGTTGTTTTGTTAGGCCAACCATATATGTGGAGGCGTCATGTTTTTTATGAGTCTCGACCCCGTAGTGTCATTTTTACTCTGGGGGTCATCCCTACATGATACCAGAGGTAGTTCCGACTACTGTACCGACAAAACAATGTCACAAAGTAATCTCTCATACCGAAAATTTTGTCCTCTTCACAACCTGGTCAGAAGAGAAGGATAATGCAACCACTATAGCATCAGACCAAGTCCCTTCTATCCAACAAAAGCATATCAATAAGATTGTAGAAGAGCACCAAGATATTTCTACTGCACCTAAGAGGGTGCCTCCACATTTCCTAGTCAAACCAAATTATGATAAATCCCTTCATATTCTTCATGTTGCATCTTCACTGACATAGTCCTCCCACACTCCGATAGATCATGTAGCCATATTGGTTAAACAGATCCAACCCCTCCAACAATTGGTTCATAATAGCCTTCAACAAGCTAAGCGGGACTGCTTCTTTAGCAAGGAAAGCATCTCACCAAGGTTCAGATTGAACAAAGATTCCTCAGGGACTTTATGCAATGGAGATCATTGCTTCCCAAGGGGGAAGGATTGATCCAGGCGGAAATCGGTGGCCACCCACCTATTCCACTAATTCAAAATAGGGGTTTCTACTTTGGGAATTTTTCTACTTTCGAGTCCTAAACTTACGAGGTCATTTTGAGGCCCTAAACAACGTTTTTTGGGCCTACCACAATCACACTGTAGGCGTTAGCCAAAGTGTGATGGATAAATGTGTAGTCCTCTGATAGAACTTTCAAACGAGCTATTGTGCACCCAAACGAAGATCGTATGAAAAAGTTACACCCTTGGGAAGTTGATGTACCAACTTACCCCATTCGAGTCCACATGACTTTTCACATTTCATCTTCCAGGATTAGGATTTTGGATTTTATTTATGTTAAAAAGGACTCTAGAGCCTCATTGTAAACATCATCATCTTCTTGCAAATGAGCATAGCCATCACATCTCTTCTTAGAGATAAGATACCACCATTATAGGGAGTCATTCACTCTGTAATTTTATAGTTTTTGTACATTCTTTCATTAATAAAAAATGTGCATTGTTGTATCTCTTTGTTTATTGCAATATTTTTGTGTATCTCGCAATATCTTTGTATATTTAATTGTTATATCTTTGCCTTCATTACATTCTCAAAATAAATCCGAATCACCCCATGCCCAAAATTCACACCCCCATCCACCTCATACTCTTCTACATGACTTAGAGAGCATCTTCTTTGGAAACACTCCTTGACTTGTGGATTGGTCTACCCAATAGGGCACCATGCAAACCCTCCCATATTTAAATTTGGCAATCTGTATAAGGTCTTTGAGAATTTGTTTATTTTGAGAAGGGGGATTTGATCCACATGTACGGGTGGTTCTTTTATTAATTATGGATTACTTGGAATGATACATGTGACTTGTGGACCCTTGGAGGGCGTACTTGTTTGTATTTGTAGGACCTTTCCAAGTGAAAGCTTTTCCATGGAGGGACTAGGTCACCTGGACCTTCATAGGGGCTTGAAGCCCACAGGATGGATGATGCGCCCCACTCATTGCACACTTGATAATATGAATGTTGCCTTTGGAGGCATTTGGAAAACATGTGAGAATGACATTGTGGCCCCTTGCACCTAAACGTTGGCCTTGGGAGGCATATAATGTCATACCCTAGCCATTGATGTCACTTTGGATGATGGGGTTATGATGGGATTTAATGGTTCTAGTGGTGATGTGATGTGGTTTGATAGAGAGAGATGCATTACTTGTCACTCTAGCCCATGATGAGATGACACATGGCCTTTGGAGGCCAAACGATCTTCACTTGGAGGCTTAATGTCTCATTTTGAGGCATAGAGTCACCCTTTAGGGCACAATGTCATCATCATTAGGGATTTAAATTATGTAAATTTTAATTTTGAAAATTGTAAAGGAAAATAGAAGAGGCCAGACTCCTAATTTGTTGTTGACTTTTAAAAGTGGACCAATTGGTTTTAGGTGACCTCATATAAATAGAGGTCACCTCACTTTCATTTTATGATCATATTTTTTAGAATTGCATAAGCTCTTGGCTGAAATTTTCACCCTACTTGGGAAATTTTCTCCACCTTGTCTCTTGTGCTTTTGGATACTTCTACTTGTCTATTGGTGAAGGAAGGCTAGCGTTATCTCTTAATGCTTGTTTCTTGGCAATTATGGTGGAATATTCTTGATAATTAAGGTTTTTTCATGCTATCTCTTGGATTAGGTAAGAAATTTATACAATTGTATGTTTTTCTTCTTGATTTCAAGGTTAATTTGTCTAAATTTTTGGAGGAGTATAAGGGCATACACCCTCCATCAAGATTATCTTTATTTTCATTAAAAATGTTATTTTGCAAAGGTTGCTACAAGGAGTAAAATGGCTTACACCCTTGTAGATTTACCTTGCTAAGGTTTCTTTTCTGTAGGGAGTAAAAGGGATTACACCCCTAGAGAAGTAATAAACCATAGCTTATAAACAAGAGACTCCATAACCCAATAGACAAGGAACTAATCTTTTTGCATTGGAGATTGAATATTATGCATTGGTAAACGTGATATCAAGGAGATTGAATTGTTTAAGTTTGAAATTTGATTTTACATGTTATAAGCTACCTTGTGACTTAAGGGTGTATTTATTAGCCAAGTAATATACTTACCGTAATAAAATTTATTCTACAGCCAATAGGGTTACAACAAAATCATCCTCTTTGACTCTTTTACTCACCATTCTACCGTTAAAATTCACTTGTAATCCTTCCTAATTATTCTATTGGTTATAAGCTATTGTTTGGGTGGTTTACCTGTCGATTTTAGTGGCTAGAATTTGTTGTTGTAGAAAAAAAATTCTACAGCCATAAGGCTATTACAAATCTTTTTTATAACACTTACTAACAACCATCTAATTGCTATCAAAGTCTTGCTCTAATCATTAGAAATTTATCTACTTGTCATTAGTTTTATTTCCAACATCTTGCACTTGATTTTGATGGTATAATTTGCATATATTATATCTTATAATACCAATATATATATTTCCATACTGCTTCAATTTTGGACAAAAAGGTTTCTTGTTGATTCCCCTTTGTTTTTAAGGCTTAAATCTATCATATATTGTCTTGTTCTGGGAAGATTTAATTTTGTTTTGCAGGTACGTTATATTGGAAATCAACTACCATCTCACAAGAATCATTTTTAACCCTCATCTCCACTCTTGACCTTGACCTATAGGGGAATTTTCCATCTATTCTCACTTTCCATCTCAATCCCCCTAGGGTCACCCGAGAAGCCTCCCTTGTGTTGGATTTATCCTTCACTAAAATGAGGGGGACATCTATTGAGGTGATAGTGATAGGTTTTCCCAGTTGTGTCACACTTTTCGTGGATTGGGTTGGGATTTTACCAAACTAAAAATTGTGTGATAATATTTTTGGCACCGTTGTCGGGGAGGATTTTGAATCCTTTCTGACCCATAACGACACTTGGCAAGTTATTCCAAATCCTTTTCCTCACTTTTCTAGAAAATCCACCTGAGGGAAGTTCCCTCTCCTCCTTTGATGGACTTTCTAGGATCATCTAGAAACTCCACAACCTAAGAATCCACATCCCCCTAACCTTGTTCCAAAAGGAAGATTCAATCCTTCCAAGGTCTACCGAAGAAGGCCTCCTCATAATTCCCCCGTTGTCAAAACCTTGATTCAAGGTAACCTTCCTCTTGCCCCAATGGCTCATTCTTGGGCTATCAACCTCTACAAGAATTTGAATCTAGCCACCATCCTCGAGTATCCCAATACCAAGCCCAAAGAGTCTCACAAATGGTTTCCAAAGTTCACTAGGAACAACGTTATCACACCTGAAGAACACATTGAAGATATTGGTGCGGCCATGGAAGACAATGGTATAAAACATGAAGACATTGCAATGAAGCTATTAGTTGTCTCTTGATGAAGATGCTAGAAAGTGGTATAAAGGATTACCTGATGACCACTCAACATCTTATGAAGCTTTCGCTAAATTGTTCAAAGAAAGATGGAAAACACAGAAGGATAGAAGAATGTTATTGATGCAATTAAATCAAATCAAAAGGAAAGAAAATGAGACAATAAAGGAGTTTGGCACTAGATTTGACAACTTACATAGTCAAATCCCGAAGGACTTATGTCCATCAGATGCAGTTGTTCTCCTCCTCTACTTGAATTCTTTTGAAGGGAAATTTGGTTTTATTCTGAAAGAAAAAATGATCGAGAATTTGGCAAAGACTAGAGAATATAGTGTTCATGTTGAGGAACTATTGATATTATGGTAGTTGCAAGAGGTATTAACCTCTACGTGTAACCTTTGACAAGACTAGAATATTCCGAGAAGCAAGAGAAACCCTAAACATATGTGTAGAAATCTTAGAAGACATGTCGGCTCAATAAAATAATTAATATTTAAGTTTTAACCTATAAAATAAGAATTCGGTCTGGATAGGTGACAAAGAGAACTATAAATAAGAGGGCGCTAGACCTCATTTGTCATACACACTCTCACAACTGCATAAAGACTAGTAGTGTGCAAGTTTGGAGAGGGAGTGTCGCTGCAGCTACTGCAATTGGGATTTTGGTCTTTGGTCATAGTTTGGACTTTCTATTTGGTATGCTAGCCTTAGAGAGAGATACACTACCTTGGTTGGCTATTGGTTCTAAGATCTACTTCCATAATTATTTTTTCTTTCAAGGTTAAAGGTGCTCGAGGGTGGCTACGTGCCTATGGTTAGGTGACAATATTTTTATATTGTCTATGGAAAAACGAGAACATCTCTTTTATTATAATAGGTTATGGGCCCACACTATCTTCATACAGTCTAACCACTAGAAGATAGATTGGGAAGTTATTTGTTAAGCTTGTTGTGGCACCAGTTACAACTGCAGTTGGGTTTTTCTGATTATGTAGCGGCAACAAACCCTAACCCTTGTGTTCAGGAACTTATGATGAAACGTTTGACCTAATTCATTGACATCCTAGTGCACCCTATACTAGCGCACCTCTTGGTACTCTCAACTATAAAAAAACGTCAGGTTTGAATTTTTGGTCAAATTCAAAGTCAAAGGTTGATTGGTCAAAGTCAAAGGTTGACTTCTGGTCAAATTTATTTTGTGATCAAATTTGAAATTTTTAGAGTTTCTAGCTTGTTCTAATCATTGAATCTAATCTCTCTTGTCAAGATGATATCTAGTTTCAAATTGGAAGACAAGTTGGACGGTGCTACAAGGTTTCAAAGGTATGCACTTGTATATGCTATCCAAGTTATATCATCTAGCAAAACATGAGTGTGTTCACAGGGAAAGTATTAGAGACCTTGTTGTAATCTTGGATTCAATGAATTCAAAGGAACAAGCGCACCCTCCATAGCAGTTGAGGCTCCAGGTTCCAAGTTTGATTAAATTGTTAAGCTTCAAATTTGTATATATCAAGGGTGATAGTTGCTACATTACAAATTGTGAAAGAAGTCCTTGAAAGGTTCTATTATTGCTAGGTGCAATGGATACTTGAATGCATATTAATACTATTGTTATTGGTTCTTATTATACTTTTTCACAAGATGAACTAACATCTCCTCTAGATAGATATTTCTTGTTTTCTCTTGTTGTTCTTGTTCCGAGCAGGTACCCTTGTGAAATATGTTTGATGAACAATCCTTGTGGAAGCTGTCATAGAAGAAATTTATAAGGATAACAAAACTACCAGATGGGAAACAATCAAAACATATGGAAACAAACTTAAAGAGACTTGGAGGAGTTAGACTTGAAGGAATTCAAGAATCAAAAGGAAACCAAAACATGCTTGTGACACTTTGCAGAAAGCAAAGAGAGATGCAACAAACAAAAGCATGGACTCTCTTAGATGTAGGGATCTGATCACATAATTCCAAAAGAAGAGCATTCATATTTCTCATTCAGGCATGAAGTCGGGATTAGGAGGGAGCTATTCCCCAACAATATGATCCATTGAAGAATATTTGAATACCATGAAGTATCTGTCTATGTTCTTCATTGAAATTAGTAGCCATGATAAGAAACGTGTGTTCATATTGACTCTAGAACAAGTCTTCTTCAAAAATAAGCCTTGAATATATTTGGTTGTCCATCTACATTTATGTTCCTATGGTGGAAGGAAAAAGTTGGATCCTTCAGGAAAGAAGGGCATGTGATCTATAGAATATCTCATGGACTCCAACATTCAAGAGAAACATGAGGAAGAACATGAAGATTCCAAGAAAGAAAGAAAAGTCAGAAAAACCAATTGAACCAGTTTGAACCCACTAGATGTAGTCAAGCAGAAGGAATGGAAGGAAGATGTGATGAAGAACAATGTATGTGAGAAATTGTGAAAAAAAAACTTAAGCATTGATAGATACAAGGTGAGACTCATGGATAGAGGATTCTCCGAGAAGGAGGGAGAAGATTATGATAACAACTTGTTCAAGTAACCAAACATACCTCTACCTGAGCCATTATATCTCCTGCAATATCCATGGGTTGGAGTTTACATCAGATGAATGTGAATATTGTTCTTCTCAACAGATTAATTCAAGGAGAAGCATATAGAACAACCTCAAGGTTTTGAGGTATACCAAAAAGAGACCCATGTATGAAGATAGAAGAAGACCTTGTATGGATTCAAGCAACCTGGTGCAGAGCCTCTCATGTACATTGGAAGCATGGTGAAAACTTTCTATGACACAGGAAGTGAATTGAAATGATTCTTCAGAAGTCTGGGATGATGGATTGCAATTCTATGGCAATCTCTCATGATGACAGATTTGAAGAAGTTAAGAGGCTCTAATCTAGTAGACCCATCTCTGTATGGACAATTTATTGGCTCATTAATGTATTTGGAGAATACTCAGGAAGATATTTGTTTTGTGGGATGTTTGAGTTATGATATACAACTGCATGGATTTATCAATTCAGATAGGGCAGGGAGTGCAGATGAAAAAAAAAGTGCTACTTAGATATGTTTCAGTTTGAGCTTTGCCATGATGTCATGGGATAGCAGGAAACAAAATTTTGTTGAACTCAACATTGCAAAATCAGAGTATATTACAACTTATGATGCTTGTACGAAAGCAATGTGGCTCTGTAAGCTAGTTTCTGGACTGTTTGATCAGGTGTTGGATTCAACCGTGATATATTGTGAAAATCAAAGTTGTGTGAAGCTTTCAGAGAACCCGGTGTTCGATGACAGGTCGAAGAACATTGAGATCGAGTATTATTTTCTCCATGATGGAGTCCAGAGGGGAGAAGTGGTTCTTCATTATATCTTCACAGATGATCAGTTATCAGATATTTTGTAAAATCCTCTGTCCAAGATGAAAATTTTGCATACTTAAGGAACAATATGGTACTCGTGGAGATGACTTCCTTATTGGAAAATGAATATATTGCTCCCAGTTTGGGAGGGAGCACTCATATGTTATTGATTTATCAGCAGTCATTTTCTAGTTCGAAAAATGGTCCAGGTTGGGTAGTCACCTTCCAGTCCGGAAAGTGGCCCAATATTTCTGATGCACAAGAATTTTCCAGTTCGGAAAATGGTTCAGATCGGATAGTAATTTTTGTAATGAAAAAGGTATGATAGATTGTTGATGTACCATAGACAGTGATTCCCCTTATGTCCAGTGTGGGGGAATAGTCTAGGAATGCCATTCTTCTTGGAAGGCACTCTCAGTAGTGGTCAAGAAGAATGGTTCGCCTCTCCGACCATTCATTCCTTCAAAGTTCACAATTGTGAGTAGTTTTGAAGAATGGTCTGTTATAGGAGGTTGGTGCAGGACAATCATTTCCATTAGGAAATGGTCCAGATAGTCATTCCATAGGGCAAAATCATTATTTCAAGGTTGCACTGTGATTAGTGTTGGAAGAATGGCCCAGTCAGGTGAATGGTCCAGGTTAAAAGATCAGGGACAACCATTCCCTAGGGCATATTCATTCTCTCCATGTTGCATTGTGATTAGTGCCGGAGGAATGGCCCAGTTAGGTGAATGGTCCAGGATAAAAAAAATCAGGGATAATTATTCTTCTATGCTTGGGAAGAATAGTCTAGATATCCCATGGATGATGTTTTTACTTTTAAGGAAAAATTCTCTTCTAGATATCACAGATGTGAGTGGAGGAATGGCCCATGTGACTTAGTTTGTATCATGATATTGTTTATGCAGGTTGATATCAAATGATATGATTGTTGTGGAGACTGTATGTATCTGGACAATATTTGTATTCTATTGTGGTGGATGTGATCCACTAGTAGTGACTATGTGTCAATTGTTAGTAGACGTGTGCTACTAGGAGTGGTTGTGTACCATTGGGTAGTAGTTGTGTACTATTATGGATAGACACAATTGTGTTCTATTGGATGGAATTTTTCTAATTTCCATGGAGACTACCACTAGTGTTGGAGATGATTGCCAGTTAGATGGATATTCAATGTGTTGATGGGCAGACATTATCCAGGTGGAGAATAGTCCAGGAAGGAAAAATTGTTGGTGGACAAACATTCTCCCTAGGGAGAATGGTCTAGGTTGACAGATTGTTGATGTACCATGGACAAATATTCATCTAGGACATATGTTCGGATTAGAAAAATGGTCTGTCTCCATGAGTTCACAGTAGTGACCAGAGTGGATATATTGGTACAAGACAGACATTTTCTGTGAGTTCACAGTAGTGGTCAGAGGGAAAATGGTCCAGGACATCCATTCTTCTAGGATGTATGTTCAGATTAGAAGAATAGTCCTTGTAGCCCATGGTATGGCTTCCAACATCTGTTGAAACAATTATTCTTCTAGGACACATGTCCAAATTAGAAGAATGGTTCTTGTATCACTTTGTGGAATGAGTGACATATTCAACATCATGCCTGATTACTCAAATGGAGTATGGCTTCAAGAGATGATGTAGTTGATGATATCATATGATATTGATAGTGGTGATGTTGCTCATGAGTTGATCTACGTGATCATGAGATAGTTTGTGTGGCTATGATGATGCTACCAGTTGAATGGTCTATTTGTTCTCAAGACCACTACCTTTAATACCTCCCTATCTAGGGGGGAGTGTTGATATTATGGTAGCTATGGGAGGTATTAACCTCTACGTGTAACCTTTGATGAGACTAGAATATTTCGGGAAGCAAGAGAAACCCTAAACGGATGTGTAGAAACCCTAGAATACATTTCGGCTCAATAAAAGAATTAATATTTAAGTATTAACTTCTAAAATAAGAAGTCGGCCTAGACAAGTGAAAAATATCACTATAAATAAGAGGGTGCTAGAGCTCATTTGTCATACACATTCTCATAACTATATAAAGACTAGTAGTGTGCAAGTTTGGAGAGGGAGTGTAGTTGCAACTATTTCAACTCGGATTTTGGTCTTTGGTTATGGTTTGGAATTTTTGTTTGGTATGCTAGCCTTGCAAAGAGATGCCCTACCTTGGCTTTCTATTGGTTATAAGATCTTCTTCCAAAATTATTTTGTCTGTCAAGGTTAAAGGTGATCGGGGGCAGCTGCGTGCCTATGGTTTGGTGACAATATTGTTATATTGTCTATGGAAAAATGAGAACATATATTTTATTATAACATGAACATATTATCAACACAAAGATAGAGACTTTTCAATTCCCTCGTGCCAAGATGAAACCAAAGACGAAGAATTCAACCAGCACAGTCCAGGATCCAATCACACTCATAACTCAGAAGTTGGATCAAGTAAATACTCAGTTCATCCAGAATCATAATGAGATCATGAGCATGTTGAAAACCTTGGAGAGGTATCATCATGCCTCGAGACCTAAATTTTTCATACAACAAAACACAGGTTGGAAAGAAAGGCCACAACAGGAAAAAAAGGCACTTGATATCTTAGATCCGGTTGGGGTGGTCAACCTGGAGGGATCACTATGGTGTTTTCCTTGATGGGAGCCTCATTCATAGAATGAATGTACGAGATGAATGAAAGAAGAAGAAGATCCAGGAACCATGGACAGTTTGAAATTCATTAACACGGCTTAAAATCTTCAAGATGAAGAGTGCATTGATGTCATTGAGCAACAACTTGAAGAAATTAGGAAGAGGGAAACTAAACGAGCTTAGTTGGAATTTTTGAATAAAATGGATGAATATCTAAACGATAAGTTGAGAAAAAAGGAAATCTTGACATACTCAAGAAGAAACAAAGTGCAAGCCCTGTTATCCCCGATTTCAAGGGATAACTAGGAGATCATGTCTCGAGGCCCACAGGTCCTAGACATGGAGTACCGATAGCAGGATTGACCTAAGCGTGGCCCTGGAGGGCCCATCTTTCTTCTTCTTCATCAGACCTGTCCTGTCAGCAGCAACA